>PVLA01000033.1:0-299779 GCA_004027455.1 Hydrochoerus hydrochaeris
AGATGTGGAGAGGAAGAGTGTGGCATTGTGGGTTCTTCTAAGTGATGTTGTTTGGAGCCGTTGGTTCTCCTGGAGGAGCTTGTCATGGTTAGCATCCCTGATATGGATTCAGCCATCATTGTCGGAGGAGCTCGGGACCCTGCTGCTGAGAATGGCTGTGGCTCACTTTGGGGGAGCTCTGGTCCTTACATTGAGCATCACTTCCTGGCTCCAGAGGGGAAGACGTTAGCTATTTAATCGCCAGAGAAGTTGTCACACTGGCTTCCTGATATGCACTCGACTGTTCTCATCATCAGAGGAGCTCAGAACCTCTTTGTTACTGATGTTGGCTGTGGTACTTTTCAAGGAAGCCCTGCTCCTTATTTTGAGCATTGCTTCTTGGCTCCAGTGTAGAGCCTTCAGCCTACCGGCACAGCTCCTTCACCCCACTGGCATAGACTTTCTAGTTTCCACCATTGACCTTTGGGCCTTCCCAGCACAGATCTGTACAACAGACTTTCATGAGTCCTTGTCATGGGCTCTAAATCTCCAGTTGGACTTGTGCGAGGCATTGTCATGTGCTCTAGGTCTTCAGCTGGACTCATGCAGGATCTTGCTTTGGGATCCAGGCCTTTGGCTGGATTTTCTAGGTCTTTAGTATTGTGGACAGATTCCCTGCACTTTCTCATATTTAACTCTGGGTATCCATCATAAAATAATATAAATTCTGTGTCCTGTATATAATTGTTCTCTTTGTAACCCATGACTACAACAATACATATACTGTGGTTTATTCTATTTTTAATTGCTGAATACTGTTTTATTTAAAGGCTATAGAAACATTTGTTTATCCATTCACAAGTGTGGGTTGTTTCTGGGTTTTATCTATCACAGATAAAGTTGTGGCTGTTTGTACACAAGTTCTTTGTGAACATATGTACAGGATTTCCTAGGAAAACATCTACTAGGATTGCTGGGTGGTAGAGCTGGCACTTATTTACTGAACTTTATGAGAAACTGTCAGACTGCTTAAAGTCTGTGCACTTCTGTGTATCCTTAACAGGGATACCTGACTTAATACAGCTGGTGTTGTTGAGCACCAGTTTTTAACTTATAACATGAATAGCAATATGCAACACAAAGTCAGACACAGAGATCCCATAAGACTGCATTTATGTGAAGCCCTAGAAAGCCAATTGCAGTGACAGAAAATAGGTCCCCAGGTAGCAGGGTGGAAGAAGAGAGTTCCAGGGGCTACACAACCTCCGCAGCTACCATTGTTACTGGTTTTTGTCACTTCAACCATTACACTACACTGTAGTTTTGACTTGTGTTTCACTCTACCCTTTTTTTCTCTTTTCTTTTCTCTCTTTCTCTCTCTCTCTCTCTCTCTCTCTCTCTCTCTCTCTCTCTCTCTCTCGGTACTAAGGATTAAACACAAGGTCTTTGCATTGAGCTACAGCCTCAGCCCTTTTAAAATCTTTTTATTCTGCATCAGTGTCTTGTTAAATCACTAAACTCCCCAGGCGAGATTGGAGTTTGCGGTTCTCCTGCCTCAGGCTACCCAAACTGGGATTACAAGCACTCTCCATCCTGCCCAGCCAGCCTTTGCCTGATGCATTTTGAGCATCTTTTCTTATGCTCATAGCCTTTTCATGATTTATTTATTTATTTATTTTTGAGACAGGGTCTCATTATGACCCAGGCTGGGTTTGAACTCACTCTGTAGTACGGGCTGGCCGTGAACTCACAGAAACCTCCTGTGCTGGAGGTTTCCCAAGTGCTGGGATTACAGGTGTGCATCACTGTGACGGCTTTGTATGTTTTCTTGAACAAAATATTTGTCCAATTATTTGCTTCCTCTCCCCCACTTTAAAAAATCAATCCAAGGGCTGGGGATGTAATTCAGAAGCATAGAAGCTGCATGGCAAGCAGAAGGTCTTGGGTTCAATTCCAGATACAAAAATAAATAAAATAAAATAAAATCAGGTCAAAGGGTATAGTGACACATGCCTGTGATCCCAGCACTTAGGAAGCTGAGGCAAGAGGATCCTTGTAAGTTCAAGGTCAGGGCTACAAAGTGAATTCAAGACCAATTTAAAGAGCAAACCGCAATCCTGTCTTCAAAAAAATTCAGGTCATTAGACTTATTATTGAACTATAAGAGTTTTTCATAAGAATTCCTATTCTCCATGCAACAGATACATATTTTACAAACACTTTCTCCCATTCTCTGGCTTGTCTTTTTGTTTCCTTAATGGCACACTTTGAAGAGCAGGTACATTTGAGTTTGATGAAATCCAGTTTATTGACCTTACAGATTATGCTTTTGGTGTAGCATTGTATTGGCCATGACCTGTTTTCTGTGTCTTTCTTTGCACTGATACCCGGGGCCTTGCGGACCAGGAGAGACCCTGACCCCAAAGCTTGCTACTCTGAGAGACTGCAAAGGCCAGGCCTGGGAGGTGGCTCTTCAGATACAGACCAATCCATGCAGAGCTCACACCCTCAGCCACTTCCTGATGGGGCTGTCACACTCTGGGCCACTGTCCCTTTGCCCTCTAACCCCAGGGCCAGCACCAGGCACCTGGGACAGCCTCTATCCCTAGAGCCCACTACAGCTACCACGGGGTCCCGTCTGCAGCCTGCCCAGCTTGCTTATCTTGCCTCACTGGCTCTTTTCTGTGAAGACCACAATAAATACTCCATTGCTGTCCCCAGTGTGGTTTCCATCTGGGATGTCCCCCAAAGGCTCGAGTGTGGAGGGTGGGTGCTTCAGGAGGTGATCGGATCTTTGGCCACTGCACTCCTCAGGGGATGCGTCCATGGTTGAATGCGCCTTTAGGAGGGACTGCTGGCTGGTGGCAGCAGGGCACTGGGGCTGCACCTTTGGAAGGGGGATCCCTCCCCAGCTCCTTCCTCTTCTCTTGGCCACCATGGGGTGAGCAGCTTTCCTCTGCGAGCCCCCTCCGCTATGATAGTTCTGCCTTGGAGCCATCTATCAGATTCATGGACTGAATCTGTTGAAACCGTGACCCAAAATTAACTCTCTGCCTTTAAAATGTAGGTATAGGGCTGGGGATTTAGCTTAGCGGCATAAGTGTCTTCCTGGCAAGCACGAGGCTGTGAGTTGGATCCCCGGTACCGAATACAGTAAAACGTGAGTGTAGGTATTATATTCCCGTGTCTAACATCCACCCTCTTACTTTGCCTCATACTCCCTGTGTGGCCCAGTGCAGTCAGGCCTGCTTTTCTGAGAGGATTGTATCCTAAAAACTTCTTCCTCGATAACAATCATTTTCTTGCCTGACAATCTTTCTATAACCAATTTAAACAATTCTTAGGTATAATTGAGGTCTAAGCTCTGTTTTGAGTTCAACCCCCTCCCTAGTACTGGGCACTGAACAGCCCTTTGCTGAGACAGGATTTCACTAAATTGCCCAGAGTGGACTTAAATTTATGATCCTCCTGCCTCAGCCTCCCAAGGTGCTAGGATTACAGGCATGAGCCTCCATACCCAGATGGGTTATATATTTTTATGCTATGAAGTAAGATTCTCTATATTTGCATATGATCATCCACTTATTTCAGCATCAATTTTCAAAAATGACTATTCTTTATGTGGGCCCTCATCAAAAATTAATTAACCATATTATACATCTCAGCAGACTTCTGGTGATCTAGTCTTCTACCAGTAGCATACTGTTGTGTCTATTGTATCTTTGTAATAAATCTTGAAATCATCCAGATGTGGTGGCACATGCCTCTAATGCCAGCACTCATGTGGCTGAGGCAGGAGGGTTGCTGTGAGTTTGAGGCCAGCCTGCACTACATAGTGAAACCCTGTCTCAAAAAAAAAAAAAAAAAAAGAAAATCTTGAAATTGAGTGGGAAAGATTTTCCAACTTTGTTGTTTTTTCCAAAATAGTTTTATTTAAAATATTTGAATTTCCATGAGTTTTAGACCATCCAACTTGTTAAGCTTTGTAGAACAGTTTGACAAGATATTGTGTGAACTTCTTTGAGTATAAATCAATATAGAAAGAACTAGCTTTTTTTTTTCTTCTTCTTCTTTTTGAGACAGAGTCTCATTATGCAGTTCAGGTTGGCCTTGAGCTTACTTTGTAGCCCAGGCTGGTCTCAATGATCCCCCTGCCTCAGCCTCCTGAGTGCTGTGATTACAGGCATGCACCACCACTGTTTATTTTATTTTATTTTATTTTATTTTATTTTATTTTATTTTATCTTAAAGAACTACCATCTTAACCCCATTGAATTTTCTAACCCACAAACAAAGGTATCTCTGTTTATATTGGTATTTGTTAATTTCTGTCACAACTATTTGGTAGTTTTGTTTTGTTTTGGCTTTGAGACAGGGTTTTGCTATGTAGTTCAGACCAGCCTTGAACGTGCAAGCACTCCTCCTGCTTCAGCCTCCCAAATGCTGGGATTATAGATGTGCACCACCACACCCTGCTATTTTGTAGTTTTGAGCACAGAGGGTCTTGTATGTGTTTTGCTAAATTTATCCCTATATATTTCACATCTTTAAACTGAAAGTATTTTTTTTCAATTTTCAATTGCTGCTAGATTGTGCAATTGAGTTTTGTTTATCGGCCTTGTACTTTTGACTTTGCTAACAATCACTTATTAATTCTAAAAGACTCTTCAGATTTCCTACAGAGGCAGTTACACTGAATATGCAAAAGGCAATTTTACTTATTTTCCAACATGGATTTTTTTTCCTGTTTGACATATTAGCTCAAATCTGCAGCATAGTGCTGGGTAAAAGCGGTGATGCTAAATGGGCACCCTCCTTGTTCCAAACCCAGAGGGCACTTTGTGTGCATGTGCCTGTGTGTGTGCACATGTGTATGTATGTGTGCACAAGTGTGTGAATGGCCCCATAACCGCTGTCCCTGCTCACTGTTTTCCACCCAGCCTCTCCCCTTCTGAGACAGGGAAAGGCCCCTGACACAGCGTGTCCTGGCCTCTTGGCAGGGATGCTCCCCCTCGGTGGCCTCATGACACCCATCCTGCTTTGGGCCGCAGCTGTCTCTCTGGGTCCCACCTGCCCCATCTCACTGAGAGCCCCAGGGAGAACAGGACCCAGCTCATCTTGGTCTTCCCGCACAGCTGGCACAGTAGGTGCTCAACAAACACGCTGTGAACCCAGGAGGAGCACCTGCTTAGGTGACCAGGGTTGTGTGGGTAACCCAGGGCAGGCAGGTGGTGGCAGCAACTGCCTTTGGCTTTAGTGAAGGTGGCCCTGCCTGTTACTGCCACTTCTAAGTGTCCCATGGCCCAGGGGTACCCAGAGGCCCACAGTATGACATGGAACCCCATCTGGGAGGTGGGCCTGTGGTTGGCAGGATGACTCAGTCTCCTCTGGGCCTCAGTTTCTCCTCGGTTGGCCCCAGGAGCAGCACCTTCCACCCACTTCACAGAGCCTGGTGAGGTGGCAGTGAGATGGCCATTGATTAACACTGATGTCAGAGACCAAGCAACTTGCTATAAAAACAGGGCTGGGAGCTTTGTTTCTTTTTTCTTTCTTTCTTTCTGTCTGTCTGTCTTTCTTTCTTTCTTTCTTTCTTTCTTTCTTTCTTTCTTCTTTTTTTTGTCTTTTGAAGCAGGGTCTTGCTATGCAGTTCAGGCTGTTCTTGAGCTCACTTTGTAGCCCAGGCTGGCCTTAAACTCATAGCAATTAACCTGCCTCAACCTCCCAAGTGCCAGGATTACAAGCGTGTGCCACCATGCCCAGCTAGGGCTAGTGGTTTTTGTTGTTGGTGGTTGGTTTGCAATGTTCAGTTTCTGTTAATGACCCCATCTCCCCAAGGGGTGCACGTAGGCAGCCAGGAGAAGAAAGTGACCATCACTGGAAGATCTTACCCTGACTGAAGGCTTTGCTCACATATTGGAAGGCCCCCTCCTAGGAAAAGCACCCTTGAACCAGCGTCTGTGTCTCCCGGGGCCCAGCTTGGCTGTGTGTAGGACTCAAAGTCCACCTGTCCGTCCCGACTCCATGGGAAGCCCAGGCTCTGGGAGGGAGCTGCTGCCGTTGGTGCGAGGAGGGTGACACTGGCAAGGGCGTCCTGCCGAGGCTTGTCCCGCCCCTGGGACATCCCAGTGGTGAGGCCGCAGGTCATGAAGGTCTGGGTGGGCTCGGCCAGAAGTGGTGCTCAGTGAACCCCAGGGGCCAGCGTCCCTGTCCCATTGCGCAGCGCCATGGACACGGTGTCTTCCTTGGAGTCCTTGCGAACTCGTTCACCTCGAAGGTCCTCTTGGGCAGTGTGTGAGGCTGTCCTGGGCCTTGGCCTCACCCTCCTCCGGCGCCTCCTTGGCAGCCGGGCAGCCGCCTTCTCCTCTCTCTGCTGGGCCTGGCGCTTCTGCTTTTCTGCCTGGGGGCCCTTCTCTTTCCGTGGGGTGCCAGGCTGGGCCAGAGCTTCACCTCCCCAGGGCCATGCGAGCTGGCTGGTTCCTGCGGGTCAGGAGCCGCGGCTGGTGGTGGGAAAGGCCTGGCAGAAAGCAGGCCCCGGGCCCTGTGGTGGAGCGCAGAGGGTGCAGGTGACAGCAGCGCTGGCCAGCGTCATCCCGCCCACCAGAAGGACCGTGGTCTTCCAGCGGGCACCCAGCAGCCCCGGCAACGCTGCACCTCTTCCTTCGCGGTTTCCGTGGCCTGCTTGTGGTGCACGATGCCCCAGGTGGGGATGCTCAGGTGAGGGCGGGATGTGGCCCGCTGTGCCCCTCCCCCCCCGCAGATGGCATTGCTCCCCAACACACAGAGCCTGTCCTCACCCTCAAACGCTGGAACCTGGCCCGCAGGAAGTTTGCAGAGAAATTCGGGGTGCGGTTGGATTGGCCAAAGTTTCGGAAGTGGGGTGGTGTGGAGCCACGAAAGCCCTGCAGATCTCAGCGTGCGCGCACAGGGTCCCAGCTGTGAGGGTGATTCCGCAGAGCAAAGGCGCCAGTGTTCCTGAGAAACCGGCTAGCACTGTCCTACATGGAAGGCGCTGAGAATGAATTGGAAAGAAAGCAAAGTTGGTACAAGTGAGAAGCATCCTGAGCTCACAGTGTGGCCTCTGCTCTTTGGTGGCACCAGCTCTGCCACGTAGGCTGTCCAGGGAGGGCACGGCAGCCACAGGTTACCCCAGGCCTCAGCAGGTTCTCCCTTCCATTTTGCTTGTGGTCACCTGGCTTAGAAGTTGCTGGGAGGACATGGCTGTTCTCTTCATCTGCTCTCCCCCTCTCAGGGAGGGAGCTGGGTTGCTTTTAATGGAAAGAGTCACAGATGCTCCTTCACTTAAAATGGACCCACATGCCAATAAACTCATCTTAAGTTGAAAATATCATAAGAGAAAATGTGTTTAACACATCTCCCCCCCCACCGGGGACAGCCCGACTTTGCTCCGCAGTGGGTCGCAGTGTCAGCATCTGGAGAGAGAACAGCACCTCAGGTCACTGAAAGATCAGAATTCAGAACCTCCACTTGGCCTCTACTTCCGCCAGGACTGCTCTGTACTTTTGAATGTAGGAGGTCTTGTATGTGTTCTGCTACATTTATTGCTGTACCTGTCACATCTCTAGAGTGACAGCAATATTTGTTTCAATTTTCAATTGTTTGTTGCTGGAATGTGCAACTAAGTAATGGAGTATTACTTTTGTATGATCATAAAATCCAAAAATCCTTAAGTCAAGACATCCTGAGTTGAGACTCTATAAGGGAGGGAAGGCTGGAGGGTGAAAAGGAGGTCAGATGAAAATTCAACCTTTTTTTGCTAGGTGTGGGTGGTTTCATGGACCTATGATTCCAACACACTGAGAGGCTGAGGCAGGAGGATCACAAGTTGGAGTCCAGCCTGGGAAATCTAGAAATTGAGCTAAGACCCTATGTCAAAAAAAAAAAAAAAAAAGTCTGGAGATGTATCTCAGTGTGAAGGCCCTGATTTGAATTACTAGTATTTAAAAACAAAAGAACCCCCCAAACTCCAGCACTATGTTTGATAGTATATTTGATAAGTGCTTCAGTGGGAGAACAAATTAGTATTTAATTAATGGTTCAGTAAGTTTGTATTTTTCATATTTCTTCTGATAAGGGATTTTCAAAATATATCAAAAAACAATATATGCAATTTCTATTGTCAGTTTCATCAAATTTGTTCATGTTGTGCAAAAACAGAAACATCCAGTAGATGGCGCCAAAAGCCCTTCTTTTCTGCACCTCCCTGTGCTCTGCAGTTTCTATGTACGCCTTGTAGAAGACACGGCAGAAAATCCAGAAAGTGTTTGGGGTGGGGAAATAGCACCCAGACTTGTAACCTTGTGAAATATAATCAGCTGCCGGTTTCCAAGGGTTCTTCACAGTTTTGGGATTGGGGCCGGTTCAGTTTTGAAGAAGCCGCCCCCAGGGCCTGAGAGTCAGCTCCCCACCATCTCTCAGGCTGACCCCCGTGGGGGTGACAGCCTAGAGGAGCCCTGAAACAGGAAGAGTCTAAGCTTGGGAAGGTCCCAGGCTCCCGGAGAGCAGGGAAGGGCACTGAAGGTGAGGGAACAGAAGATCTCCCGGCTGAGACACCTCTGTGCAGCCTCGAGCCCACGGTGCAGGCCGGGAGATGCCCCAGGCTCCGGGCGTTAACCTTCTGGAGGAGGGAAAGTGACTCCCCCGCGAGGCTGGCTGTGTGCAGTGATGTCCTGGTTTCAAGCTGACCACGGTGGGAATATTCACAGGGAGAAATCAGCAGACTGTAAATCAGAGCTCTACCACACCCGGGCCCTGGCAGTTAAACATTTACTCGCACAATACAAACAGCTCTCCTGAAGACGGGGCAGAAAGTTGTCACAGTAGGGAAACAGTTGTTATGATTTTGGATTCAAGGTCAAGCGCTTCATTTCAGCTCCAGCTCCCACCTGAGAAGTGTAAGGGGTGGGGATGGGGCACTGGCGTTTACAGCCCCCGGCTCCTTTTTAAATTTTTTATTTTAAGAGAGGTTCTCGCTAAGTCACTAAATCCTCCTGCCTCAGCCTCCCAGAGTGCTGGGATTATAGGTGTGCAGCACAGCACCCGGCATCCCTCTTCTTTGTAATGAGGCTGAGATGAACACTAACCTGGGAGATGGAATTATAAAGACGCTATCCCAAGACATAATGGATTTATAAGGAAACAGAACTCCCTGTAAAATCTATAAAAGTTATGAGAATGGAGCCTCCCTGGTCTCAGTTTTACAGGGGACACAGGAGATGATGCACATTTGCTTATGTTTCCACTTATTTAAAATGCTTATTGGCATCCCCATTTTACCAGACACTGTGAGAGCTGGGCGGTCGTGACTGAAGAGGTGAAATTTGTGAATTACAAAGCTCTTAGGCAAAGAGGCCCTTGTAAGGAGCATCCCACGAGAAAGAAGCCTTGTTCTTCTCAGCCTTCATCTTTCTAGAGCAGGGATTGAACTCCGACCTTGCACTTGCCAGGCTCGCTCTGCGCTGCTGACTCTATATCCCCAGCCCTCAGCCTGTGTGTTTGGCCCGAACACGCTCAGGCTTGGGTATGACTCTTGCCAGGAAGTTCACACCCCCCAATCCCATTATTTTAGACGATAATCATTGACAAGAAAATTTCCTCATAATAGTTTGTCCACTGCTAAAAGGTAATAAAATGTGCACTCTATTATTCAAGGAATGATAAGAAATATGGTGACTATGGAAATTAAATGATTTGTTATAATAAAAGCCACATTGCCGAGGATGGACAGTGTGTTTGAGGCGAGGAGGAGGATTTTGAGGGGGACTAGTGACAATATGCCTTTCATCGTAACAAATTTTAAAATTTAAATCATCACTGCCCTTTTTTTTCATCACCACATTTTTTTTAATCTCCTGGCATTGATCAACTGTTTATAGCAATTTCTGTCAAGTAAAAGTATTACAGCGTGTCCTCATCCACCTTCTTCACCGAATCTGTCACTATGTGACTTGTGCCTCTTCTATGAAAGGCAAATGCATTTTGTTTCATTTTTGGGAAGGGGTACTGGGAATTGGACTCAGGACCTCATGCTTGCAAAGCAGGTGCTGTGCCACTGAGCTAAATCCTTGGCCCTTGTTTTGGTATTTTTTATATTTTAATTTTTACTAGTACATATTTGTAGTATATAGTACATGTCTACAGGACTCCCCTCCCCTTCTGTACTCTCCCCGCCTCTTTCTTTCATTCTCTTTCATTTCTTCCTTTCGTTCGTCCTTCCTTCCTTTCTTCCTTCTTTCAGTGGTACTGGAGATTGAACCCAGGGTCTTCATATTGAGCTACATCCCTTCCCCTCTTATGCATTTTTATTTGAGATGGGCTCTTGGTCTCTCTTAGTCACTAGGCTGTGCTTGGACTTGTGATCCTCCTGCCTCAGCCTCCCAGGGTTCTGGGATTACAGGTATGTGGTGCTACACCTGGCTATTTATTTTCCTTTATTTGACATCCAGTGAAATAAGAATATGCATTTTTCCTATGTGAATGCGATGTTACTTACACAAAGTCCTCATCCTCTGGGCCTTGGTGTTTCCACTGCTGAGTGGAGGTTTCCCTTATGCCCCTGAACCTCCACTTGCTGAGAGCCTCTTGGGAAACTAGAAGCCCTTTCCACTGACCAGCACAGACTCCTGACTGCCAAGTTGCCCCTGGACACGGAGGCTTAGACAAATCCAGAATGGCAGAGCCAAGTGTCAGAGTAAGTGCCTGTGCCACTTGCTCTTGATGGAGCTGCTTCTGTGGCAAGTCCTGCTGGTGAGTCAGGAGGAATTAAAAATTTCTAGCAGCTCCTTTGAAAAAGTAAAGAGAACTGTGATTAATAATATGAGATACTCTTCATAATTCCAGCATCGTCATGGCTGTTAGGAATGATTATTGAGATAAGTTGCATTGCTTTGTTCCTGCCAGCTTGGTAGTCCAGCTGCATTTTACAAGAGGGTGCATTTCTGGAGCAGGGCCCTGGGTAGCAGCCTCCCAGTCAGGCAGCCTCCCAGTCAGGCAGCCTCCCAGTCAGGCAGTGTGGTCTGGCTGTACCACACAGCCCACCCAGGTCACAGGGTGGGGAGGAGGGGCACACACACCTGGCCTCCCAAATGGGTTTCATCTTCGTGGTTTATACATTCACTCAGTTGTTGGGCATGGTGCCACACACCTGTAACTCCTCCACCTCAAGAGACTGTGAGGCAGGAGGATCAAAAGTTCAAACCAAACTTAGGTGACTTAGTGAGATCCCATCTCAAAAAAGTAAAGGGTGGGGATATAGCTTAGTGTGAAGGCCTTGGCTTCAGTTGCTAGAACTGCACACACCCCATGTGCACACAGAGATGTTGGCTCAGTAGAACAAGACGGAAAGAGAGAAAATGGCTCTGCTGTCACTGGTGTGTGTGATTATTTGGTACATAACTCAGCACTCCTCACAATGCAAAAGGATGCTTGGTTTACCCTCTGACTCATCTTCCTCCCTCTCTCCCTCCCTCCCCCTTCCCTCCCCTTTCCTCCCTCCCTCCCCTTTCCTCCCTCCCTCCCCTTTCCTCCCTCCCTCCCTTCTTCCCTCCTTCCCTTCTTCCCTCCCTCCCCCTTTCCTCCCTCCCTCCCTTCTTCCCTCCCTCCCTCCCTCCTTTCCTCCTGTTGAGGATGGCACCTAAGACCTTGTGCATGTGAGGCAAGCACTCTGCTACTGAGCCACATCCTTTTTCTTGTATTTTGAGATAGGATCTTGCTAAATTGCTAAATTTTCCAGGCTGGCCTCAAACTCATGATCCTCTTGCCTCAGCCTTCCGGGTAGCTGAGATTATTGCTGTGTGTCACTAGTCTGGCCTCTTTCAGAGAAGAGGTGGCCCGTGGTGCGGCTTGTGTGTAGGAGGGAGGGAGGTCAAGGGTTGTTCCTGCTGGTTATTTCTAGATAAGGCTCTGGGAAGGCAAGCGTCACCCCTGTCACAGCAGAGTGTTTTGTGCTCCTGCCACTCACTGATCTGCTCTCCTGTGAAGGCCTTGCTCTCTAGGCCCTCTCATTATCCCATCTCCTGCTGTTCTGCACTACCTGTGAGGTCACCAGTTATGAACAAGGGCCAGTGGCATCATGAACCCCCAGTTTAGCCACAGAGGACCCCACCCGAGATACCTGCTGAGCCTCACGCCTCAGGCCCACCCTCTCAGGCCCATTAACACTAATAATTGCACATCTAACCTTTGGCGGAGCATTAGACACACCAGAGGAGTTTCATAAAGGTTTGCTAAATGTGACTGAAATTCTTCCCTACGAGGTTTCACAACCCCTCCCTCTGGGCATCTACCCACCACAGATCTGTCTTGGCTTGGGAACTCAGCATCCCCACCCCAGATTGTCCTGAGATCTACCTGGCTGGTTTCCCTGCCACTGTCCTTGTGCTTTTGATCAATTCCATCTTTGTAACAGGAAATTCTGATTTGCTCCTCAAATTTTAAAGTGGCCTAAAGTTAGAGAACAAACTTACAAACAACTCACCTCCCTGTTGAGGTGTAGAGTGCTCTGTGATCTGGCCTCTGGTGACCTCTAACCTTGTCCTTTCCTCTTTCCAGCCTGCATTACAGAACCGCCTGTAGTTCCATGTTGGGGAGCCAGGCCACTCCACAGCTCCTCCTCTCTGCACATGTTGCTCTTCTCCATATCTTATGTCACAGTGGCTTGTGTGCCTGTCTGTGTCCTGTGACAGGGCCAACTGCTTGCTAGAAGGCAGGGTCTCACTGGCTCTCTCCAGTCCTTAGTGCTCAGCATGATAACTTAGAGTTGGACAAACAAGGAAATGAGCGTGAACAGCACCAGAAGGGGGGAGCGCCTTGATAGAGTAGAAGTCGGTGGGGGAACTGTGTGGACTGGGGTTGGGTCTTAGGGAGTCCTGACCCTTGCCACCCTGCAACAGCTTCTCTACTAAGGGAACCAAGAGGAAGCAAATACAATCCCCACCTGGTCCTAGCAAAGCAGAACAGCGCACTGGTCACCAGAAGATGAATCTGGTTGGAGCTGGGTGTGAAGCCATCCACAGCAATGCACAGGAGCTGCCCCCTGCTCAACCACTGGGAGGAGGGCAGGTAGCGAGGGTGTCACAGTATCCTCCTGCAGCAGGAGCTCTACTGACCTCAGAGGAGCCTGAGGGACAAAGGGTGTAGCTGGGGAGCCTCTCGTCTGCATCAGGACACGGGAGCCCTAATTTTGCCCACATCCATCACTGACCAGCTTTGTGATCTCCGACTACCCAGTAGCCTTCTAAACCCTAAAATCAGAGAGACCATCCTCCATGTCTGAGGTTGTTCAGCCCATGGCAGGTTAAACTAGCTACATTTCCAAGATCTGGATCTGTGGCTAAGTTCTGCTTGGCATCAGGGGTTGTGGATGTGCCCCACATGTAACTGTGACCATGACCTGTCCTCCTGCTCATGGGACTGGCCAGGTTATTGGAGGTGCTTCCCCAGGGAATGACTTGGGTTTCCTGCTTGTTTATCTCCCTGTTGCATCAGCAGGTAAAGCAAAGGGTTTCAAAGTTAGTTAACTCACAAGGGTTGGATTCTGCTTGGGTCCTTTGTGGGATTTTTGTTTTTGGTACTGAGGATCAAACTCATGACCTTGGGCTTGCCAGGCAGGTGCTGTGTGCTGAGCTATATCCCTGGCATCTGCTTGGGTCATTTGAAAGCTGGCTGCCCCAGGGGAATGACATCTGCCCTAAGGTCCTGGGAGAAAAGACAGGGCAGCAGAGGAAGAAGCATTTTACAAACCCCGCTGGCTCCCTTTATCATGGTGTGTGGTTTCCCACTGATCATTTTGTTAAGATTGCTAATAATGGGGTAGAGGTTCAGGCTGCTGTTCAGAGATTCTAAACTGGTTATTACCCAGCAGGCCAAGCTGCAAGCCACAGCCCAACCCCGTCAGCCCGGCCCACTTGGGCTGTGAAGCACAGGTGTTTCACTCTCCAAAGACCTATGTGTGTCTCACTTCCTGAAATACTAGCAGCCATACCAGGAGTAGGAGTCACACATGATTTCCAGATTAGAAAGCTGAGGAGCAAAAAGAAAAACATAACTAGCTCAATGTCATCAATTGCCACATGGCAGAGCTGGGATCCAAAGCCATGTAGAGCCCAGGACCGAATTTGGCCCCTTTCCCAAAGCCAGTTGCCTGCCTCATCCTGCGCCCTGTCAGGTCTCTGCCATTTTGCCATCTGCTGGACAAGGTGCACCCAGTTCAGTCCCCATTCTTCCTCTCACACCTTTCCAATGCTCTCTTGTTTGTTTCTGGATTACTGTCACTTCTTCCACCAGGCTGCGAGTTTCCTGAGCCCAAGGAGCTTGTGTCCTTCTGAGTGTTCTTCCTGACCTCCTGATACAGTGCTGGGCTCTTGAGGTCTTCTCTGTGGCTAAAGGGTCCACAGAGAAGCAGCCCACAAGTGACATTTCATTTCTAGAACACAGGTTTCATGCTTTTTATCTCCTCCTTCCCAATAATTGGACCGGATCTGCCTTGGAACGTAGGTGTCCTGGGTCTCATGTGTTAAAGGACCTTCCAGAGTGGAGCTTTTGGGAAGTGGTGGCACTTTGAAGAGATGGGGCATTGTGGGAGGTCTTTAGCCACTGGGCATATGCCCTTGAAGGGGACAATGGGACTCTGATTTCCATCTTGCTCTATTTTGCTTCCTGGCCATGAGATAAGTAGTTCTGCTCCACCACAGGCTCCCACCATGATGTTTCTGCCTTGCCCCAAGCCCAAAGCAACAGGGCCAACTCTCACAGGCTGAACCTCTGAAACTATGAGCTGTGATAAATCTTTCACTGTAAATTGATTATTCTGACATGGAGTTCAGGCTTCACAGGTTCTCTCATACTTTTTGGGTCTCAGTGCACCCACTTCTATCCTAGAACCTATTCTGTTCAAACTCCCAAAAAGCATACCAGTCGCTCCTTCCCTGAGGCAGCGCTTGCTTTTCCTGTATGGCCCTTACTGTGATGTGTGGTTCTGTGGTCTTGCTTCCCCCAGAATGTGAACACCATGAGGAAGGCCATATGTATTTTGACTCAGAACCTGTCGCATGACTGACAATGGATGCTTCCATTGTCTTCATTCTTAAACACCAGCCATGTGAACAGGACGGAGGGTCCCGATTCCAAATCAGAAGCCACAACCCTGCCTTGGGCTCAGCTACCCCTCACCCATCCACACATCTCTTTTAGGTTTCAGCCTTTATTTATAGAGCAAGGATTGTTGTTCCACCTATTCTCACAGCTCTTGCAGAAAAAGTGAGGTAATTTTGGTTTGCTGTGTTATTAAAGTTTAGGCCTCATACAAAATGACTATAGGGCGGGGCTCACATCTGACTCTTTCTTTCTTCTTTCTTTAAAATTTAATTTTTGCAAATAGGCCATATAGATAACATGGTTAAAAAATAAAAATATAAACGAATGTATAGACATGGAAAAGTTTGATCCTTTTTCTTATCCATCAGTAGGTTCATAGCTGACACCTCTACAAAAGAGAAGGGTTGAAAATGAGGTGAAAGTCCTTCCCAGTGAAAATCACATCAAAAGGAGATTAAAGAGAACATCAGAAAACGGAAACATATCTCATGTTCCTGACTAGGCAGAACCAACATAGCCAAATGGTTACACTTCCAAAACTGATCTGTAAACCTGGTGTGGTATTGTACATCTAATCCCAGCACTGGGGAGGCTGAGACAGGAGGATCGTTGCAAATTTGAGACCAGCCTGGGTTACAAAGTGAGCCCAAAGCCAGGGAGACCCTGTCTCAAAAAGACAAAACTGATGTAGATTTAACACAATCTCAATCAAAATACCAATAGCATTCCTCCTAGATCATTGATATGAAACTAGAAGAGACTCAGAATAGCAAAAGCAATCCTGAGTAACACTAGCAAAGCAAGAGGCATCACAATCTCAGCTCTGGAGTTATTTACAAAGTTACAGTGATTAAGAACATCATGATACCAGCACAACAGACGTGTGGGTCAGTGGAACAGAATAGAAGAAGCAGAATCCCTAGTCACATTCAGCTATTTGATCTTTGACAAAGAGGCCAAAAATACTTTGGAAAAAGCCCCTTTTATAAATGGTTCTGGGAAAATAGATATCTACATGTAGGAGATTAAGTCTAGACTCATGTATCGCACCATGTACTAAACTAATTCAAAATAGATCAAAGATCTAAATGTTAAAACAGGACACTTAATCTGTTGGAAGATAAAATAAGTACAACATAGACATAGGTAAGGACTTTCTAAACAGAACCCTAATGATACAAGAAAGAATACTGAGAGCCAACAAATGGGATTGTATCAAATTTTAAAATCTCTTTACAGCAATGGAGACCAATAATAGAATGAAGAGATAACCTATAGTATGGCAAAAATACTTGCCAGCTATTCATTGGACAGAGGCTAACATCTAGAATATACAATGAATTCAAAAAAAATTAAACTCCCCCAAATAAAAGACCCAATCAAAAAATGGACAAGCGAAATGGCTACAGACTTCTCAGGAGAAGTAGAGATGGGCAATAAATACATGAAAACTGTTCAGCATCACTGGTCATTAGAGAAATGCAGATTAAAACAACACTGAGATGCTGCCTTACCTCAGGAAGAAGGTATGTCATCAAGAATTCAAGTAACAAATACTGACAAGGCTGCAGATGGGAAAAAGGAAACTTTCTACATTATTTGTGGGGATGAAATTAGTACAATCACCATGGAGATCAGTATGGAGAGTCCTCAAAAATCTAAAAATAGAAATTCCATTTGACCCAGCTATTCCCCTTGTAGGAATCTTCCCAAAACAGGTAAAAAGCATCATATAAAAGTGATATATGCATATTCATGTGCATAGCAACACAAGTTATAGTAGCTAAATTTTAGAAACAAGTTTATATGCCCATCAACAGATGAATGAAGAAAATGTCCTTACATACCACTGAGTACTACTTTGCTACAAAGAATGAGAAATTTGAGCCGTTTGTAGGAAAATGGATGGGCTTTAAGACCATAAGATGAAGTGAAATAAATCAGATAGTTTAAATATTGCCTGGTTTGTCTTCTATGGGAAATATAAGTAAAGAGCAGCATGAATGATAATAGGGCCTAGGGAGAACTTCTGCAAATGGGAGGGGAACAGAGCTGGGGGGAGCAGAGGGATGGGGGAGGGAGAGGATGAGAACATTTATGAACCTGAACAAACTTCCCCATGGCAAATGCAACCGCCAAGTACTATAAACAAGTACTAATAAATAACAATAAAAAGATAAAATGTTATCTCTCCCCATTAAGAAGGATTGATAAAGAGGAGATTATGGCAAATTCATTTAGTCCAAATTCCAGGTGACAAAGTTTCAGGAGTCTTCAGAAGACTCAAAGAGCAGATAATGCTTTTTGTTTTTCCTCTTGGCAGTACCCGGGACTTCACACTGAGATGCATCTCCGGCCTTTTTTATTTTTTGAGACATGGTCTCTGTAAATCACTAGTTGCCTACTAGGCTGGGATTGAGTTTATAATCTTCCTGCCTCACCCTCCCAGACTGCTGGGATTACAGGCATGCGCCATCACATCCCAATACACTGTCTATTATTATGCTTAGGTTTAATGACAAAGGAACAGCCATTCTGCCACAGAGTTGCCACCATGGACATGCAAGGCCTGGTGATGATGCCCAGATTGTCCTTTCTGGTGATACTCATCAGTTCCCTGCTTACAGCCTGAGGCTCTTTCTCAGCGTCACAGATGCTGACACCCATGATTCCTGGTGCCTGTATCCACAGAGTGCTGTGTGTGTGTGTGTGTGTGTCCGTGTCCTGTCTGTCTGGAGTCTTCTCAGAACCCATGACATGGCCCAGTGTGTGTGTGCTGCATTTAATCAGCAGCTGAGGTCCACGTGGCCCCAGTCTGTGGTGGCTGCTCCTGCAGCTCCCAGAGTCCCTGCAGTCCCAGTCCCATCTCCTTCCTAACCTGCCCTGGCAGGGTCAGGAGAAATCTGAACCAGGACCAGCTCAATAGCTGAAATGCCATTACAACGCAGTCACCTGGAGCCACCTTACTGAAATGGAACTGAGCCGGCCACAGCTGGCCCTGGGCTCAAAGCACAGCGCCCAGCTGCACATTGAGGGACAGCAGGCCAGCTGGGCGGTAGAGACCTGTAGCTTGTAAGGTCACTAACTCCACAGGTCACTGTTGTGCTTCGTGGATTACAGAATTGGCTGTGGTCTCTTTACATTGTGAGGGAACTGATGGGTCACCATTGGGCTCTGAACCTGGTGGCTCAGAGTTAGACACAGGGCTTCCTAGCCCAGCTCTGCCCCCAATTAGCTGTGTGCCTTTAAACAGTTCCTAATGTCTCTAAGCCTCCTTTATCATCCCATTGTCCATGAGCCAGAGCAAACAATGTGATAAATTAATGGGAAATATTTAGGGATGGACCAAATACCCCATGAGAGAGTGTTTAATTCTAGCACCTTAAAAATAGTTACTTTTTTTTTGTCTGCATGTTTGTTTCAATTTCCTTGAGCCTATTAATTCCAGTCCTTGGTCTGTTCCCCAAGGCCTTCCATACTCTGTGCCCCTTGCACAATGTCTATGTCCCAGGACCCTCTGCTCTTCTGTTTTCCACCCTTTCTGTTGCTTTTTACACCCCTACTTCCTGTGTGTCTTCCAAGCCCCCCTAGCCCACATTTGCTTCTCTCTCATGTGACTCTGGGTTCTGGAGCTGGGACTTAGGCACCTTTTGAGTGGTCATCTGCTTCAGAGCCCCATCTTGTGCTTTGGTTACTGTGGTGTCTTAGTTACTTTCTTGTCCTCGGGACACAATACTGGACACCACAATTTAAAAGAGGAAAGGTATGTTTTGGCTTACAGTTACAAAAAGTGCAGTCCGTGATCAGCAGGCATAAACACAGAAAACTGCATGGTGGAAGGGCCTGGGCAGAAGAGAGCTGCTCATGTCTTGGCTGCCAGGAAGTAGAGAAGGGACCAGCTGGGAGGGAGAAACACCCTCCAAGTCGTGCTCCCAGTGACCTGCTTTTTCCCACCAGAGCCTAACAGCACACTTAGCTCTGAACTCATCTTTGCGTTAACCATAGGCGAGTGTAGCACCCGTAACCCCACTGCCTTTTAAAAACCCCACTTATGAACACATGAGGCCTTTGGGACTTACTATATCTAAACCCTAACAGATGGGGAGCTATGTGCACCCATAACCACAAATGTAGAGATGCTCTGGGTTTCCCATCACCCTGCTGTCCCTTTCCCAGCAGCTTCTCCACCCCCAGAGCTCCAAGTTAGTGGTATAGGGAAGGAAATTTTTTTTGTTCTCTGCATGCTCCACCATTCTTAGTTGGGACAGACTCCGGTAATGTAAAACAAGTGGAAGAAAATAAGGTTCTTCACATATTCCCCCCACCCCTACGCCACAGGAGAGTCTCAGAGAAGTCTTAGCTACCTTGTTTTCACAGCCAAGAAAGGAGGGCATAGGGTTGCTGGATGTGGAGCTGCCCCCTACACATAAAGAGCCAGTGCTGCCTCCACTGTTAGCAGCATCTGGTCAGCGCTGATTCCTCTGAGAAGTCTCCTGTTGATTTAGAAAGAAACAAGGCTCCTCCTTCCCTCTACCCTGTGGCAGCTAGAAGGGGCTGTGACCAGCTAATAGCTGACATACCTCTCCCCTGCTCCCTGTGGCCTCCTCAGGGATAGTTCTAGAGTCTTCCAGATACCTCTGCAGTGGTTAGAAGCTGCCAAGGGCTGTAACCCTGAGGGTCAAGGACCAATGGCATTCAGAGCCTGGAACTCTGAATAGCATGAATAACACCAAGGAACCTTCACTTTGTCAATTTGTGATTTCTGTCCAAGTGGAGCAAAATAATTACTGGATTACTGACACATGCTAGTGATCACAGCACCTCTAATCACAAGATAGTGATTAGAGTTACTTTCTCTTCCTTCAGAAAGATTCCCTTACAAATGAAACTTCCAGCCGGGGATTTAGCTCAGTGGCATAAGCGCCTGCTTGGCAATTGCGAGGTCTCAATTTCGATCCTGGGTACCAAAAAAAAAAAAAAACCAAATGAAACTTCCTTTGTAGATATGAATGTCCCTTACAAAAGGATGACCTGCTTTGTCTTTGGAGCATTCGTAGCACCCGCCGTTTCTCTAATGGTCTTCAGGCCAGGGAGGTGCACCTGGGCTAACACAGTCTGTGTTTAGTGGGCTCCTGTGCTCCAGACACAGGGCCAAATATGTCCTATATGTGTTTCCTTCCCTCTTTGCTGGGTAGCAGACTGCTGCCATTAGGGTGGCAAGGGTGGTTAGCAGGGAGGTGCACACACACCTGGGAAGCCTCCTCTCGTCCATTCTAACCAAGTCCGGCATTGTCTATTTCTTGCTGGCTATCACCCATTGACCTGGTGGCCCCTTTCCATGGCCCCTAACCAATTCCAGAATGTTCTCTGGTTAAGCACATCTCCTAGTTTGCTGACAGGGGATGGAACAGGCTGCCCATGCCTCCCCTGGTCGTGGGCTCTCAGGATTGCTCTGAGGGAAGGGTGTGGATTTTGTCAAGGCAGAATACTGGCAATGTCCCCACAACCCCATGTGCCGAGATGACATATCCTGGTCAAGTCACTGCTGCTGGGGCCACAGTGCAGCTTTGTGCTCTTGCCATGGACAGCGAAGAGCCACCACTCATCCATCTACCAACTCCTCAAATGGCTCCTTATGCCTGTAATCCCACTTCTGCTGAGAAAAGCCCCTCAATTTCCAGGCTTCTTCTCCCTTGCCAGCTTGGCTAACTTCTTTTCCTTGAATTCCCTTTACAATTTCCTGGGCCTGTTTTCCCACTTCCAGGGCACAACTAGCCAGCTTTTCCTTTAGGATCTGTGTCCAGATGCTCTTGGAGCAAGTTTAAGTTCTCCGTCTAGTCTAGAAGGGTCAGTCTATTTCCAGAGCATCTTCCCCAGATGTGGCCTCTGCCAATTGAACCCTATCAGCCCAGACCTCTGCCAATTGAATCCTATCAGATCTCAGGACCCAAGACCTTTTGCAGGCTCCTTTGGCTGGCCTTCCTCACTGCCTCTTTCTCCTGGGTTCCAGTTGAAGGATGCAAGATGATTCCAGTCCCAAGGATGTTCACTGGCCCTGTGGGCAGGAAGGTCATTCCGCCCTTTCCAAGCACAAAGCCAGCACTGTTCTCTGCCCACAAAAGAAAAATGCAAATGGTGCTCTGGGTGTGGTGAGTCCCAGGGCCCCAGTGCTGGCTTGTGCTTTTTCCTCCCATTTAGCAAGCTAAAATCTGAAAATAAAGTTAAGATTCATCACACACCATGACATGTGCATCACCACAAATTGGGTACAGAGTGTCATCATTCCAAAAGCCATTTAAGGTTAGTTGCTGCCTGAGAAAACTTGAGATGTCCTGAAATCTTTAGGACAGTAAATGAAAAGCTCATGAAATTTTCAAACTTGAAAACAACCCTATAATCTATATGGGCTAACAATGTCCAGTTGGGAAGCTGAATGCAAAGCTTCTGACAGTAATGAAAACCAAATGCCATCAATCATGCTGGAGAAGTCTTCCTATGGAAAACGCTATCATAGAATTATTCTTTTATAAAGAGGCATATACTGCCAAAAAACGAAAGGAAAAGCTATTTAGGAAGCCAGTGATGTCCCAGGACAGAGGATGAGGCATACATCAAGGAAATCATTTGCAGCAAAAAATTCATTCTGTTTTCAGGAAAATAAGAAACATCCCATGCTCTCAACCTTTGTGGAACCCAACTTATAATAAATCCCAGCTTTTACCCCAAATTCATTTGACATTAAAGCTTTAATGACGTTATTAAATCGTTAAAGCATTTCTGAGCAGCCCTGGGGGCCTTCACACTATTTGCTTAGATTTTGGTGTAGGATGGGCTGAATATTTGGAGCACACTGGAAGGAATCCTGTGGCCCTTTGCTTGAATGAAAATCTCACACACTTATGCGGAGTATGAAAATGGTCTGGCAGATTTGTGGTAATAGTTTTATCAAGTTAATGATACTTAAAAATCACTGCATGGTATACTTGGAATGGGTGAATTTTTATTTAATAAGGGGTTTTGTGAAAATTGGATATACTTAAGTCTTTCAATTTAGAATTGCAAGCATGAGAGTGAACTAAAGGCTAGAAATAAAACAAGAACCTTTTTTTTTTGTACCAAGGATTGATCTCATGACCTTACATTTGCCAAGCAGGCACTTATACCACTGAGCTAAACCCCCAGGCCCTAAAATAGGAACTGTTTAAAGTAGGGACTTTTAACTGGGCATGGTGGTACACTACTGGAATCCCAGCACTTGGGAGGCTGAGGCAGGCAGATGGTTGCAAATTTGGGAACAGTTTGGGCTATAAAGTGAGCCCAAGGCCAGCCTGAATCACGTAGTGAGACCCTACATCAAAAAGACCAAAAAAAAAAAAAAAAAGGAACTTTTAAATAATAAAAGCCCTGACCTTAATGTAAAACTAATACTAGCTGGTAAAATGCTTCTTGTCAATTATGTTATTTCACCTACTCCCTGAATCTCAGCATTCCTGAAACCTTTGAAACTTAGCATTTAAAGATTGCTGCTTAGGGGCCAGGGATTTAGCTCAGTGGCTTAAGCGCCTGCCTTGCAAGCACGAGGTCATGAGTTCAACCCCGGTACAAAAAAAAAAAATCCACAAGAAAAGTGGACTTTGTCCTGAGAAGCTAAGAATGAAAATAATAGCCAGTCAGTTGTTCCTTTCATAGGGAACAGACACCCCATATGTGCTGATGGGGAAATGAAGCAGTCATTCCATGTTTCTACTCCCTGAGGTCTGGTATCGCTCTCAGTGGCATTTGAAGACCTAGAGCCACACAACAGTTTTTAGGGCTTGAATTTTTTTTGGCGGGGGGGTACTAGGGATCAAACCCATAACCTCATGTTTGCCAGGTTCTTATGCTGCTGAGATAAATCCCCAGCCCCTAGGGTTTGAATTTTTCAAATGACGAAAAACTAATTCTGCGGCTCCTGTAACTGTTTCTTTGTTTTGTCTAGCGTTGTGCATCCAGCATGGGACTCTTTGACACAAGGTGAAAGTTTCTCCGAGGCCTGCCTACCTAGCTGACTGATCTCTTTCTGTTTAGTGTGCTCCTTCTAGGTGATGCTGTTTATAGTCCAGGTCATCTAGGCTGTGGTTACTTGTGTGTTTCTGAACCATAATTCACTTCTATAAGGAGAATCAGCAGTATCAAATGGTACGCAGTGTTCTATCCTGGGAAGATATTTGGACGGGCTTGCTTATTGGAATGAGCTACTGACCACCTGGGGAACTCTTGTCCTCTGAAGGAAAACATAATCAATTGTGTGCCACTAAGGGAGTGTCGGCATGCTGTGACAAAGGTCTAGGGATCCCCATGCTGTGGTCAGTAGGCCTGGGGCAGCTTCACACAGGAGTTCCTTGATTGCTGGGTGCTCAGCCAGGTGGGAAGTTTGGAGCTGGAAAAGAGACAAGCTGGTGTAGCTGGATCTCCAAGACCAGCCAAGGGCAAAACAACCCTCCCTCCTTTAGCTTGTCTCTGTCTTACCCTTAATTGTTTAACAGTAAGCATATGAGGATTCTTAAGAACTAAAAATGAAAAAGTCAATTTCATGCAAATGGTGCATTTTCCAAAAAGTTAATTCTCAACTTTTAATTATAAGCATAAAATAATCTAGGCAGATATTCCATGATAGTATGGCAAGGTATTTGCCACCATTCTGGTCAATAGGCGTTGATACTCACTTCCTATGTTTGAGAAATCCCCTATTATATTGAAGTAAAAGCTTCTACCATGGAATTTCAGGTGCTGGAGTGTTACAGTCCAGCTACTCTTGCTGCTAAGATGTGACCACATGGTTTAGGCCTTGAGAATCAGAGGGCCCTCTCCCATACTATGGATTGGAGGCCTGTTACTCAAAAAAGTGAAGACCGCATAATTTATTCTAGGGACGGAGTGTCTCACCCAATTCCCTTTACAACCCTACTGTAGGGATTGGTCAGGCCAAAGAGGGATTTCTGGCTTCCTTTGTCTCATTAGAGAGATACATGGCACAACTCTGGCCAGGGGGACGTGGGCAGAGGTCTATCTTAGGATCTCTTGGTGAACCCTTGCCTTTTTGATATAGGAGCCTTTTGATACAGAAGGCAACCGAAAACAAATAATTCAAGCCCTAGTCATCACAATCATTCTAGGTATTTATTTTACCCTTCCTTTTTCTCTCTTTCAATTTCTATCTTGAATGCAAATATTGTGGTTGTGACTGCCATTGCCAGGGGACAATTCTGAGGATTAAAGGTCCTATACTAAGGATGTTAAAGAAGATAGAAAGAGTCCATGGCAGAGTTTTGGAAAGTTAAATTACTGTTTGCAGCAATCAACATTTAAATATGTCAGAAAAATAACTACTGACCTAACCAGATTTTCTCCCACTTGCAGCTATCATCTTTTCTTTTATCTTTTCTTTTCTTTTTTCTCTTCTCTTCTCTTTCTTTTTCTTTTTTGGTACTGGGAATTGAAATCAGGACCTCACACTTGCCAGGCAGGTGCTGTCCCACTAAGCTATATCCTGGCCCACTATCATCTTTTCTAATTGAAATTGCCAGCATTGATATTGTCTGCAGAGCAAACCATCACCCCAGAGCCAGTGGTAGTGGCAGTGATGTCCTAAAGAACCAGTTCTGCAGCATAGCTTTGGGTAGATTCTTTCTTCTTAGACTTCCAAGCTCCTCCTGCACACCTGAAGATTTTGAGAGTTATGTAATGTGTCCTTTAATCCACTCTTTTTCTGCTTAAATTAACTGAATCTTATTACTGTTGCTTACAGCAGAGTTCTGGGAAACAAAAAAGAATGACACCCAGGATATTGGTAGCCACATATCCTCAGAGAGTAGGGAAACGAGGTTGCTTATGATTTTGGTTGGGTCCCAGGAGTATTAAGATAGCTTATGACACAACTGACAACTTGTGGTCACATGAAGAGAAGGTCACCCTGTGCAATGAAGATCCCACTGGAATTCAAACTTTTAGAGGTAGGGGTTGCTGCCAGGTAACAATACACAAAAATTTCAAAAGTTTCAGGGAGAAGTTTAAGGTACTATTGCTATTTGATATTTGCTAAACTAAATTCTAGTTTAAGGTACAGGCTGAGACGGGCTGTCAATGGCTCTGCTGAAGGAATACTACATTTTTGACAACCACAAGTGAACTGAAAGGCGAGCCTGTGGATTTCTGATTTACAACATCTAGTAAATGTACAAAACTCTGGTGTCTTCTCTGTGATAGTTAGGGGGTCAGTGGTAAAGAGTAGAGATCGGGAGATTAGGAATGGGGCCAAGGGGCTGATGACTGAGGGTGCCTGCAGCTTTTCTTGTCTGGGAAGTAACCCCTTCCCCAAGTACAGAGAAGTCATTCCTACCTTGCTTATAGAATGATAAGGTTCTTATCTGAGGAAATCACTTTGTAGGTAGAAGTGGGGTTTTCTTGTACTCCCCACTTCAGACCCAACCAACTAAATACCAACATATTCCATGTGGCATGAAACCAACCAAGATGCAGACTTACACCAAAGTAATTGCAAGATTTCTCCTCATGTGGGAATGGATTCTGAAGTTGCTACTCTGGGAAAAAAGACTATGTGAAATGATTCTGGTTCACTGAATCTCCAAAGAATGATTGTAGTTCTTTGGTTGGTTACTTAAACCCTATGCTTAATGGCAACCCCTACTGCTCAAAAGAAGTTGAGAGGCCTGGAATTCTCTGGCATAATGTAGAAGCAGGAATCCAAGGAAGCAGAAACTCTGGTGTGACATATTATGACCTATTCACCAATCCCTTAATTTTCCTTAAAAAAGACCAGAAGACATTTCCTTTACCAAAATGAAGGAAGTGCCTTCCCTAAACCACTGCTGTGGTGCTTATGGACGTTGGAGATGCTACTGGGCCTGAATGGATTCCTTCCTGTTTGTCAAGATCTCAGAGGCAAAAGCATGGGGGGTGGTGTAAAAAAAAGACCAGACTAGGAAAGAAAATTATCTGTACATTAAAGATCTCTGACAGAAGCTAATTGATCATGGGCCCCAGGATAAAAATGATAGATAGGCAGTATCTATAACCCTGTTAAGTCTTTTGATCTGATCTAAGTTGTCTTAGTTACTCTCTTGTTGCTGAAACACAACACCTGGCACCTTTGACTTGAAGGAAGAAAGGTTTATTTTGGCTCACAGTTTGTAGAGGTTTCAGTCTATAGTCCCAGCTGGCTCCAAGGCAGTACAGCACAGCAGAAGAGGAAGAGCTCATGACAGGGCAGTGGGAAGCAGAGAAAGAGAACAAAGGAGGAGGGAGAAAGATGTCTACTTCTAGGCCACGCCCCTAATGGCCCACCTCCTCTGATGAGGCAGTTTTGTTCCTTACACCAGAATCTATGGGAAAAAGAAGCACCATGCTTGGAGATCCTTTTTATGGAAGCAATATTTGTCACATTGGGTGTGCTTCTTTGAAGCACTTACAAGTTAAAATGAAAGGGCATTAATTTTGAGAAGGGACATAGAGGTAGAGCAGACTTCCTGCCTCTGTCAGCTGCAATGAAATCTGCTCTCAGACCAATGGTACTCAGAATACCAATGGCAGATTAGAGAGGTGTATGGAGCCCATGACAAATCCTGTTAGCAAAATCATTTGTCAACTATAAGGCTTTAGGAAAATACTTGCCTTCTTAGTCAGACAACTATTTTCCTTTTCAGAAAAGATTTGGCTTGCTACTGAGCTTTAGAATATGCTGAATGCCTGTTTTTGGAAGCTAGCATCAACCCAATTCAAAACAAAAGATCCACTCAAAAAAGAGAACTATAGGCCAATTTCTCTAATGACTATAGATGCAAAAATCCTCAACAAGATACTAGCAAACAGAACACAACAAAAATATCAAAAGATAACACGCCATAACCAAGTGGGGTTTATCCCCCAGGATGCAAGGATGGTTTAACATCCATAAATCAATAAATACATCACAGAAACAGAAGCAAGGACAAAAAAATCACATGACCATCTCAATAAATGCAGACAAAGTCTGATAAAAACCCAACATTCATCCACGATTAAAAAAAAAGAATCTGAAAGAAATAGGTATAGAAAACCTTATTTGAATCTGAGAAAAAACATTTATGACCAACCTACTGCCAAAAAAGGAAAAAAATTGAATGCTTTTCTTCTAAAATAAGTAAAAAGACAAGGTTATCTACTGCCACCACTCCCACTTAACATAGTCCTTGAAACATTTGCTAGAGCAATCAGGCAAGAGAAGGAAATAAAAGGGATGCTCATAGAAAAGGAAGACTTCAAAATATCATTATTTGCAGACGACATGATCTTCTATTTACAAAATCCAAAAAATTCCACCAAAGCACTCAGAATTAATCACCAAATTCAGCAATATAGCAGGATACAAAATCACCACACAAAAATTGATAGCATTCCTGTACACTGACAATGAGCTCACTGAGAAAGAAATTAGAAAAATACCACTACCAATAACATCAAGAAAAGTAATATACTTAAGAATTAACCTAACCAAAGATGTGAAAAACCTCTTACAATGAAAATTACATTACTCTGAAAAAGGACATCACAAAGAATATTAGAAAGTGGAAAGATACCTTATGTCCCTTGGACAGGCAGAATCAATATAGACAAAATGAATATAATTTCAAAACTGACATATGGATTTAACACAATCCCAATCAAAATACTAACAATATTCCTGACAGATCTAGAAATAGCAATCTAAAAATTCGTATGAAACCAGAAGAGATTTAGATTAGCAAAAGCAATGGTGAGTAATAAAAGCAAAGCAAGAGGTACCACAATCCCAGATTCAAAGTTATACCATAAAGCTACAATGATAAAAACAGCTTGGTATTGGCACAACAACAGACATGAAGATTAATGAAACAGAATAAAGCAAGGAGAGACAACCCCAGAAACATTCAGTTTTTTAGTCTTTAACAAAGGGGCCAAAGATGTACACTGGAGAAACGATAGCCTCTTTAATAAATGGTGCTGGGAAAATTGGATACCCACATGTAGAAGATTGAGTCTAGACCTATGTATCTCACCACGTACTAAACTAAAATAAAAACAGATAAAAGATCTAAATGTTAAAACAGGAACCCTGAATCTTCTGGAAGATAAAATAGGTACAACTCTTGAAGACATAGGCATAAGTAGGGACTTTCTGAAAAGAACCCTAATGGTATAAGAAATAATACAGAGAATCAATAAATGAGATCACACTAAATTAAAAAGCTTCTGTGCACCAAAGCAAACACCAACAAAGTGAAGAGATATACCTACAGATTGGGAAGACATTTTGCCAGCTATTCCTTGGATTGAGGGTTGACATCTAGAATATAAAAGAACTTGAAAAAAATAGATCCCCCAAATAAAAGGCCCAATCAAAAAATCATTAAATGAAATGAATAGAAACGTCTCAGAAGAAGAAGTAGAGATGGCCAATAAATACATGAAAAAAATATCAAAACTGACTGTAGAGGACTACAAATTAAAACAATATTGAGATGCCATCTTACTCCAGAAAGAATGTTTATCACCAAGAAATCAAATAATAACAAATGCTGACAAAGCTGAGGAGGAGCAGGGAAGGAACCCTTTTTCACTGTTGCTGGGAATATAAGCTAGTACAACTACTATGGAAATCAGGATGGAGATTCCTTCAAAAACTAAAAATAGAATTTCCATTCAATCCAGCTATTCTCCTAGGGTATCTTCCTGACAGAGTTAAAGGCATCATATTACAGGGAGATCGGTATACCCGTGTTTATAGCAGCACAATTTATAGTAGGGAAACCTTAGAGATAGCATATATGCTCATTGACAAATGAATAAAGAAAATATGTTATTTATACACAATGGAGTACTACTCTGCCATAGAAAGGATAAGCTTGAGCCATCTGTAGGTAAACAGATGTGCTCCAAGACCATAATGTTAAGTGAAAGAAATTGGGCACACAAGCTTAAATATTGTATGGTTTCTCTTACAGATGAAACCCCAAATATAAACACAGCAAAATGAAAGATAAATAATAGGAAGTAGGGAGATCTTTCTCAAATGGAAAGGGGAGCAAGAGCTGGAAAGGGAAGGAAGGGAGAGGGAATGGAAACATGAATTGAAGGAAAAATGAAATAGAGCTTTTGTAGATGGAAGTAGATCACAAGTTGGAAGGAACACAGAACAATGGGAAGGGTAGGAGATGAAGAAAAGAATTAAGTTGCATCATGTACATGTCCCAACTTTCCATGATAAATATGATCAGTATATACTGCAAACAGAGAGGGAGAGAGAGAGACAGAGATAGAGACAGACAGACAGACAGAGACAGAGACAGAGACTGAGAGAGATAGACAGAGGATGCTGAATGCATCTTGGGTCACCAGGCAGTCTGAATTGCCCTCTTGAGATGCATGTTATTTTGATCCATCAAGCCAAAGCCACCAAGTCAGGTTATTAAATGATCCAGTTACACTAGGGACTTAACTTTCAGTAGGAAAAGGTGACCTGCTCGATGATTTAAGTCATCTTCTGTCCCTAGCTAGTCCATTGGCTATGGAGTGAGCTTGCAGACTTGGTAACCATGGAAGTAAAGACAGAACAGTTCTGTGTTCTTAACAACATGGACTTTCCACTCCCAAGGCTGATGTCACCAGTCAACTCTCAGTCTCCCAGAAGTTACCAAAACTTGGGGCTGTCCCAAACGTCCACATGAAAGTAGATAATATAGACCTCTTTGCTGGAGGAGGATATCAGTTGTCTCTACTGTAATGGACAATGCTTTGGAACTTGGGTGGACTTGCCTGGCCCATCAATGCCTTCACTGCTATCCTTAGACTTTCTGTTTGCTTTATTATTATAGTAACCCATGATATTGCTTCTGCCCAGGGACTTCATTTTATACCAAAAGAAGAAATGTTATGGGCTTATTTCTGTCCCTCAGTAGCAGTTGACTTTCTAGAATGGCGCAATGACCATTGAGAGACAATACCCAGCAAAGGAAAGTCCCTACCCTACAAAAATCTTCTCTGAATCCAAAGTCATTGTAGGGTACTACCAACTTGCAGTCAGGACACATGACTATAGGAGCAAAGAGAATCTATTCATCTCTCAAGAACTCATGCACCGACCTATTTGCAAATTTTTGTTTCTGTTTCTTCCTCTCTAAGTTCCACTCATTTGAAGGTGCTGGTAACCAAAGAGAAATTCAGCCACTGCAAGGAGTGAAGCAGAGTTTTATTGAAATGAAAACTGAGACTGTGGGTATTTCAGACTCTTCATGCCAGAGAGTGGTTTTAAAAGGGCTGGTTATGAGACAGTGATAACTATGACAATAAGGAGAATCATGTGGAAGTAAGGTAGGTAAGTGCAATTCAGCCATGGAAATGCCTGTTTCTACCAGTAGGTCCAGTGGCAGACAATAAACTTCAGATTCCTCTGAGTAGTTGAGATGCCTGACAAAGGGAAAGGGAGATTATGCAATGGTCAGTAAGGCCAAGAGTCATAAATCCCAATTATAGCTTTATGCTCAGCCCAAAATGGGAACTCTAACTTCTGTTTTCCTCCTTGCTGTGGTCTACATATATTTATATCTATTTCAAAGTATCACCCCTCGCTGTCTGTTCCCTTTTCTCTACTATTTTATATAGGACCAACTTTGATCTGTGAGTTACAGAATATTGAGATGGGGTTGTAACAGAATTAAAGGAGGAAGGATTACTACTTAGAGCTCCTGGGCTCAGAGCTGGACATAGCAACTCACAATTCTTTTAGGGGAAGGAAGAAATGTGTTTTTCTATTGTCAAGGGGTACTACATTATATTAAGTGGGTGCATGTTTATTATTACAGAGGTATCCATCATCTTTATGTTTAGAATGGAAAGGATGGTAAGAAGTACATTTGACCCTGGGTAGTCAAAGAGCTGGTGTACTTGTAGACATTTGGCATTTTTTTCTGGCTACTTTGATGGTGTGGTGAAGATTGAGAGTTCCTCCCCAAATCCATCCCTCTCTTCCTCTGTAATAACAGAACTGTGGATTTTAGCTGTGCACAACACTATGCTGAATAAAAATGACATTTTCCAATTTCTCTTATAGCTAGCTCACTAAGGTAATTAAGTTCTACCAGTGAGCTGCAAGTGGATCCTGTGTGTTAGTCCTGGGATGGTTCCGGGAACAAGACAGGACAAGTGCCATTTAGTCCTTGTCTGTTTTTCCTAATGTCAGCCTAATGTGGATGGAATGGCTGGAGAGCTATCTTGGATGGTGAGATAGTCTTGTGAATAGAGCTCATGCACAATGCAGGAGAAATTTTAGAGCTTGAACCTCTGAAGACAAACTATATTCTTGCAGTGTAATAAAATGTAGACAGAAGCTTTCTCCTTGTAGCAAGGGAGACACTGGTAAACAAGGCATGGTTTGTATCCCTAGGAAACTTGCAAACAAGTCAAAGTGCCTAGCAATTAGGCAAGTGAGGTAAGGAAGCACACACAAATGGAGCATTAATCCCAGGGAGTGATAAGCCAGTGGGTGGTGTGGCCTGTGAAGATGGTCTGGAGGAAGTGACACCTTTGCACATGAGTAGAACTGGGCCAGTTGGTGGAGGAGGTGTGAAGGGATTGTCTTGGCCTGTAAACAAGGGTCACACTGCTCCCATTTAGGATATGAGTCAGGGGATCAGCTAGGGGCTGAGTTTGGCCAACAGAACAATGAAGAGCAGAGAAGGGGAATTTCAGCATGGCAGATGAAGTCAAGCTGGCAGGCGTATTCTTTTGTTTTTAATTTTTTTATTAGTGCATATTAGTTATACTGAATAGGAGGATTTTGTTTTGTTATATTCAAGAATACACATAATGTACATTGATTGCTCTCTTCTCTTCCCCTTTTTTCTCTCCTGGCCCTTGATCTCACCCTGTCTCCTTTCTACTTCATGTCATTACTTTTACTTTTAGATTCCACATATAATAGAAAACATGAAATATCCAACTTTCTGAATCTGGCTTATTTCATTTAACATGATGTGCTCCAATTCCATCCATTCTCCTTGAATTGATACAATTTCATTATTTATGGTTGAATAGTATTCCACCAGATTTTTGTTATCCATTCATCTGTTCATGGGTGCGTAGGTTGTTTCCAGAGCTTGGCTTATTGTGAATTGTGTAGCAATAAACACGGGTATGCAGGTATCACTGTAGTATGCCTGGCAGGTTTCTGTAAAAAAGTTATCCAGACTGCTCTGCTCAGAACAGCTTGAGGGGAACAAGGCCAGAGGTGAGGAGACCAACTCTCTAGCTTCTCTTAAGAGAGAAGTAAAGGATAGAAGTAGAAACTCAGTAGGAAGCTTGTAAACAATAAGTAATTTTGAGGAAAGGCCACATCCAAGCTCCCCTGGGTCCTCTTTAGGAAATACAACCCTATTATGCACAATAGGCAACAAGTTGAAGTTAAGATTAGGGAAGAAATCACAGTGAATGACTGACACCTTGGAAATTCGGTCCCTTGGGTCCATCTGAACTGCTCACTTAGTTCCACCCCCTGCAGCCTGCCTTGCCCTCTCTGCCCAGAACCCTCTCCAGCTCCCTGTGCTCCTGGCCTGATGGCAATGTGGCGTCCAGGGTAAACTGAGGCAGCTTCTTGTCCCCGAAGGGATTGCTGGGCAGAGCTGGATGTTGGGTCTGTTGGGCCAGGAAAGCTTGGAGAGCGCGCCCTGAGGATCCGCGGGGGCAGCCTCTGGCGGCACCATCTGCTTTGTCCCAAAGGTTACAAATGGTCTCAGAAATACAGATACGATCTTTAGCGTTTCTGAATTCATAAATAAACTTCATTCCAGACCTTGGCTAGTTCACAGCTAGAGTAGTAAAGTTTTATTTTTAAAGGGGGAAAAAAGGAACCTGCAAAATGCTTGGTTTTTACATAAAAAAGAACGAACTCCTTCAAAACAAATGGTCTCCAGTGGAATGAGCAAGCGCGCGCGGATCGGTGGCGGGACCCCAGGGGCGGGGGCGCGCGTGTCCGGTGGGGCGCGGGGGGGGGCGGTCAGGGTGTGTTGGGGGCGCGCGTGTCGGGGCGGGGCGCGAGTCCCGGGCCTGGGCGGGGCCTGGGCGGGCTGCGCCGTGCGCGGGCGCGCGGTCCGGGGGCGCGGCACTGCCAATCTCAGACAAAGGCCGCCCCGAGGATCATGTGGTGCAGTGGAGGAAGTGCGGCTTGTTTTTTGCGCTCGGTGTTGGGCCACCGGCAGGGCTCGGTGCCCGGAGATTCCCGCGGGGGCGGCGGCCGCGAGCCCCGATGAGGCGCGGGCGCCCCGGGGTCGGATGGAGCCGTCGCGGTGGGACGCGGCGCGCAATGACTCGCTGCCGCCCACGCTGACCCCCGCCGTGCCCCCGCACGTGAAGCTCGGGCTCACGGTGGTCTACACTGTGTTTTACGCGTTGCTTTTCGCCTTCATCTACGCTCAGCTCTGGCTGGTGCTGCGCTACCGCCACAAGCGGCTCAGCTACCAGAGCGTCTTCCTCTTCCTCTGCCTTTGCTGGGCCTCGCTGCGCACCGTGCTCTTCTCCTTCTACTTCAGGGATTTCGTGGCGGCCAACTCGCTGGGCCCCTTCCTCTTCTGGCTGCTCTACTGCTTCCCCGTGTGCCTCCAGTTCTTCACGCTCACGCTCATGAACCTGTACTTCGCGCAGGTGAGTCGCCAACCCGGTAGTTGGCAGGATGCGGGTGGGGCAAAGGCTCTGCCCCGGGGACCCACCTGGGACCTCTTCGAAGTCACCCCTCCATTCCCTGAGGTGGCCCAGGTTAGGACCCAGCGCCGTGCTGTACCTATTGAGCAACTGGGGTGCGGATGGAGGGCGAGCCCTGGGGAGGCCCTGAGCGCCGCAGTTTCCCCTCGCTTTGCTCACCCCAAAAGTACCTAATCTCTCGCCATGTTGGGGCCGAACACTGCATTTTTTTCTTTTAAGTAATAGGCCTGGGTTTGATGAGATGTTTTGAGCCTCTGGCTGCGAAGCCTTAGTGAACTGCGACTAACTCCTGCTCCTTGATTGCTTAACAGCAATGTGGGGTCACGCCCAACTCCCCGCTGCCGCAGGAGGTCAGACTTGCTGTCTGAGTGGCCCCTAGAAGATTGCAAGTTAACCGGTGCTCTTTATGTACAGCACGCCAGATTGCTTTTATGAGGCGTATTGTTTTAAGCTAATGGAAAGCCTATGAATTCTTTATCTGTGAACATAATTAAAGTACAGTCCTTGGGAAGCACTTCGCAAGTGTGCACTGTGAACAGTGTAAAGCATCCCAGGAAGGTTGACATTGCTATCTATAATCCCCAGTAGCTTTTCAAGCACTCAACGTTCCTTTTTCACTGGGCCTCTGCCCAAGGTGGAGGCTCCAACTGTGTCACCTGCTGGCTGTGATTTAAGCAGTTTCTTGGGCAGAGGTCCTTGGCAAGAGTGCAGCCGTTTATCAAGAGAAGATATCATTGATTAAAAAAAATAGGTAAACATAGAAATGCTCTGGTATGTGGGAAGACACTGAGAGTTTGAAGGAAATGGCCCAGACAGCCGATGTAAGGGTTGTTTGGTGGGTGATAGAGCTGAGCGGTGGATCTGTGCCCAGAGCCTTCCTCGGGTGCAGTGTGGAAGCCTGTTTATCAGCCCAGCAGTAGTGGGTATCACCTGTCCTCTTAGCACTTTAAACTTGCAAACTAGTTTAGGTGGGCCCCTGCCGTGTGGCAGGCCCTGGGGGCTTTGTAATTGGATGAAGATTTGTAATGGGATAGAGATTGGGTGGTTCCAGTTAGGTGCAAAAGTCACCCAAGCTGATACTTTCTCAAGAAGAGATAATGGTAATAGCTTTCAGTGAGCTCTGTACTCCTGTCCCTTTTTGAAAGGAAAAAGGGAACTGTCTGTCCTGACCCTCTGGTAATCACATGCAAATCCTGAACTTAGAGCTGGATTAGGACTGGGCTGTGTGCTTTCTGCACTGTCTGCTGGTTGGTGAGTAAATGCTGAGCAAGGGGAAAAGTGACTAGAGAAGACAGAGCCACTCTGGCCAAGAGTCCCAAAGTCATGGCCTTTGCCTTGTTTATGTCTCCCAGGTAGGTTGCTGCCAGAGCAGTGGGCGCTTTGCCTGGGGGCCAGGATGCCTGGCAGAAGGCTGCACATATGTGCTGGCATCTTGGACCATTGGAGGACAAAGCCACTCCTGGATTCTTGACAAAAACTCAGGTCCATCTGGGGAGTGTAGCAAGGGCTTAGCTCTTGGACTCCAATCCTTAGTGCACTCACTCTCCCACCCCACTCTTTTTACACAGAGTTCTTATCTGGGGAAGCCCCTAAAATGGGGAACTTTTAGGATTCCTGCCACCGGCTCTGCATCCTATTTTGCAGGGAGAGGAACCGGTAAGAAGCACATGCTCTGTGCCAGGCTCCGGGTTGGGCAGTTTGTTTTCATTGTGTTCACAACATGCCTCTCTGGAAGAAGTGCTGATGCTGTCTCCATTTTACAGAGGAGGAAGTGAGGCTCAGGGGGTTTAAATGACTTTTGTGGGGTCACTGTAGAGCCTGGCTTCACTGCCACACCTGTGATGTCTCAGTTTAAGCCTTGGCTTCATGGGTGGTAGTTGGGATCTCTTATGTGGAAAAACTTACCCAGATTCTGAAAGCAGCATTTGCTGTCCAGGAGCTGATTTGGGTGTATACCCAGCACGAAGTTACTTGGTGATTGAAATGTGGTTGGAATGTACAAAGTATATACACCTGGCTTAGTCATGACTCAAGGGATTGCAGGGAGCTAGCTGATCTTGAAGATGAGGGAGTCCTAAGAATCCTCAGAGAACTGAGCCCTGTGGCTAGAGGCCAGGTGGGAAGGGAACTGTATGGCAGAGGTTTGGAATTAGAAATGAACTTGAAGCTTGAAGAGGGGGGTGTCTGAGAGGCAGAGGGAACTTGTTCTTTCTGTGGTACTGAATATTGAACCCAGTGCCTTTGCAATGAGCTACATCTCAGCCTTTTGAATTTTTTTTTTTTTTTTTTTGTACCGGGAATTGAACTCATGGTTGCGTGCTTGCAAGGCTGGTGCTTATGCCACTGAGCTAAATCCCCAGCCCTGAGCCTTTTGAATTTTTTATTTTTTTTCTTTAGTACCAGGGTTCAAACTCGAGACCTTGCATTTACCAAGCAAGTGCTTGAGCCACTGAGCTAAATCCTTGGCCCTCCTTTTGAATTTTGAAACAGGGTCTTTCTTGCTAAGTTGCTCAGACTGGACTTTAACTTACAAGTCCTCCTGCCTCAGCCTTCCAGAGTGCTAGGATTGTAGGTATGTACCACCATGTCCAGTTGAAATCCTTGCTTTTAGGGGCTGGGGATTTCGCTCAGTGGCATAAGCACCTGCCTTGTAAGCACGCGGTTGTGAGTTCGATCTTCGATACCGATTTAAAAAAAAAAAAAAAGAAATCCTTGTTTTTAAACTCTGCTTGGTTAAACCTGTCAGTCTTAATGTGCAATCAGGTGGATCCTGTAGGTTTCTAGTTGTATTAAGTTGTTAAATGTCCATTTAAATCAGTCCATTTAAATCTTCACTCTGCTCCATCCAGGGCAGGCCTGGCTTTGAGCAGCAGGGCTTGGAGAAGTGCGTATCTTATCCTGTCCCCTCCATTTCTGGGGCACAGTATATTGTGGTTTAGGCTGTATACTCGTCTTGCCAGGGTTGTTCCTCTATAGGTGTCTACATGGTGGGCTTTAGCTTCACCTGACCCTCTCTGCCATTCTAACTCATTCTTCAAGTTGGGTACCTACATGCCTTAGGTCCCCTTTCCTATGGTTTCCTTTCTCATGGAGCCATTGGGGCCATTGCAGCTCCTCTGCCACTTGGTCACACAGGTGACAGACTGGGTAACCAACAGTGTCACCACCTTGACCCCTTTCTCCTCCATGGCAGCCAGGGGCCTTTGACAGATCCCAGTGGAAGCGCATTGCCACCACCAGCATCCTTTAGACCTACAGAGTGTAGGTTAGCTTTGCCTGGGGTCCTCTCCTCAACTCATCTTGTTCTGCTGTCTACACCTGCTGGGACTGTAGGGCCCTAGTCCTGTCCAGGCTTCCTTGGTGACCTCGGGTGAGTATCCTCCTGCCAGCAGGCTGATGAGTGCCCTGTCCTGTCTCCAGTCCCTCCTGAGATAGTCTGCCGAGCTGGGGAGGTGCCTAGTGGCAGGACTGCATCAGCGAACTTTCTGAGGGACCTGTAGGCAGCTCATGTTTGTCTGGTCCTCCTTGTGTTGGCTCTTTTTGGGACTTAAAGCATTGAGGATCTATTGTTTGCAGCAATGGGCTTGTGCCAGCTCCCTGTTGCATGAGGAAGCGACAAGTCTGGGTGTCGCCAAGGCCTTTGATTGGAGCCAGTCCTGAGTGCTGTGTCAGGTCAACTTTTTAAAAAGTTGTTTTATCGGTACACATTATCAATACATTATAATTGCAGGCATCTTGGGGAAATGGTACATATACATATTACATCTTAATGATTTTTGTTTCCCTTCTGCTCTGACCCCTCTTCCCATCTCCACAGAGTCTACCTCTCTTATTTTACTCTTTAAATTTATATTTTAAGTTTCTCATATTAAGAGACACCATGTGATATTTAATTTGTATGTTTGATTTATTCTACATAGCATTATGGTCTCAAGATATCCATTCATATTTTGCAAATGAATCCAATTTATTTTTTTGTGGCTGACTACTCCATTTTATATGTGTATATATGTACGTATAAAATTGTATTTTTTACCCATTCATCTGTTGGGAGCATAAGTCACTTCCATAATTTAGCTATTGTGAATTACATTAGGGTGCATGTATCACCATAATATGAATATAATTGTTATGGGACAGCACCTAGAAGAGGAGTAGCTGGGCCAAATGGAATTTTTATTTTTAGTTTTTAGAGGAATCTGGGTAGTGGTTGTACTGGTTTATGTTTCATGGGGTGTTGAGTAGGTGGGATCCTGAAAACCAAGGCATTATGCTGCCCTCCACCACCAGAGTTTAGGGCAGATGCCCCAAAGCCAGGCAGCAGCTCCGTCTGGCACCAGACGAATCCGTCTGCAGAGCAGGCACAGGGGTGCATTGTGGCATTGGGCTCCATGACACCCTGGCTGCCTGTGTTCCAGCCACCTTGCTTCCTCAGTTACCAGTCTGGGACCCAAACTCAAGGCTCCTGAATTTGGTTGGATGAAGTGGCCTCAGCCTTTTTTGGGCCCCATGACAGACTCCTGCCACTGCATTTGACTGAGGAAGGAAATGGAGAACTGAGCCCTCTGGTTGGGGAAGTGGGGGAGGAATGTTTGACCCTGGGGCCGGGACCTGACGGCACCTTAGAGGGCCAGTGGGGAGCTGGAGCTCACTGGGGTGTGGTCTGTCCTGGAATTCTTCCCCATGCCTCTGCTCCTAGCTCTGACAGGGATGAGTTACTGGTCCTGTGATCCTGTGAGGTGCTGAGTGCTTACAGGAGGGGGCTGAGCTCTGGCTGGGGACTGGGGCAGGACCTGAGGCTCATAATAGATCCTGGGGCCTCATGGTGGGGGTGGCCAGCAGAGGTCCATGGCCAGTTCTGGTCTCTGAGGCTGCTGTTTCACTGGGGCAGGTGGAATGTGTGTTTCTCCTAGGGGTGGAGGAGGCTCAAGGGGATGTTCAAAACAGAAATGCTGCTTTCTTCTCCTTAGTTAAGGAGCTCATTGTCCATCTCCTGACAGCCTTAAGCCCAGGCTTGGACACCAGCCTCTATCAACTGGCCCTACCCTGTGCTGTCATGGTAACTTTTACTGCCAAGCTGCAACTCTTTGTTTTTGCTAAGTGGCAGTGACTCTTGGCACAGCCTTGGTGAGGAGAGTATGGCGACACAGCAGTCCTGACGTAGCTCCTGAACTGGGGCATGTGGGCATTGACCATGCAGCAACCCAGCCCCTTGCCTTGCAGATAAGCCAATGGAAGTCTAGAAGTCAAGTGACCTCTCTGAGGTCCTGCAGCCAGGTCTGATGCTGTGGCACTTGCCATGCCCAGTCTTAACATGGTTCTTATCCTATTGAAGGAGAGGAGGAGACACTTGCAAATCTAATTTGGAGACTGGATCTCCACCTCCACCAAGAAAAGGGAGGCTGCTGACTGTAAGATCAGGTGGCTTTTGCTATGTGTCTTAGTTACTTTGCTTATTGCTGAGGCAAAATACCTGACATCCAAAGTTAAAGGAGGAAAGGTTTATTTAGCTCACAGTTTGTAGAGGTTTCAGTCCATAATCATCTGGTTCCAAGGCAGGATGGGATGGCAGAGGGGTATTGTAGAGGAGTAGTTGTTTATGGTAGGCAGAAGGCAGCAGAAAAGTCCCCAAACAAAACCCTCCAAAAAATAAAACACAACAACAAGCAGGGAACGAGCATAGCTCTTTCCCTTATATCTGTTTTTTTTTTTTCAAGCAGGCACTTGTGCCACTGAGCTACATCCCCAGCCCTCCTGTATATCCTATCTAGACTACTTAGGGTAGTTAGTATTCACACTCTTAATCCTAATGCCCACGATCCTAGCATAACACCACAAATTAATCCCAGCATCACATACTCTAGATCCATCCACTCTGAAAAAACTCTACCTATGACTGCGTGAGGCTTGGATAGACAGCTGGACATAAACCCTGAGACTATGGTTTCTGGCAGTCAAGAATTGTCAGACCCTAATCCAGAAGATGGGAAGGAGGTGACTTCCAGGCCTTCTGATTGTGAAGAAGTTAGATGCTTCAGAGTTAGAGCAGGTTTCCCGGCCCCAGGTGCCACACTCATAATCTCAGGTGTGGCTCTGTGCTCTGCCTGAACTCAGTGCCACACCCAGGCCTCCGGCCTTGGTCCTTGTGGTCACTCACTGAGCTCATGGCCAGTCAGTGTGCTTTCCTGTGCTTCTGTGTACGTGGTACTTGTAGGATAGGTTCTGCTAACTCTGTGCCTGCCTGTGTGCATACCTGGGTGTGTCTTGTTTGCGTACTTCTGCATGGCAGTGTGTGCCTTTGTGCCTTTGTGTGTGGAGAGGTTGTGTTAAATGTTTCAGAGCTTTCAATGGTGCAAACAGCCTGCTGTGGCACATGTGCCATAGGTTCACCACCAGTGATCTGAGCTCTCAAGCCTCCTCCTCAACCCTGCCTGTATTCTCTGTCCCTTCTGTTGCTTCAGTATCTCAGGGTGACCCCCTGTGAGCTGGGGGAGTGTGCTCAGAAATGAGAAATTCAGACCCACAGCTGCTGTCACCCTGGAAGTCCCTGCTTTTGGTCCCACATACCTGGGCACCTGTAGGCTTTGCTCCATCTTTTTCTCTCTTGCCTTTCAACAGTCAGACAAGCAGAGGCAGAGGCAGAGCGCTATGCTTAGGCCAGTGCCATTGCTCAGGTAAGTTCTGGGACCCAGCTGATGGCTGTATCTAACAGCTGACCCTGTCCCCAGGCTGAATCCATCTCCTCATCGTAGTGGCCCCTCCCACCAGCTGCTGAGCTCTGAGTGATAGAGAATTGAGAGTGGGGGCAGGAAGCCAGAAGAGGGCTGACCAGAGAAGAATCTCATTGCTGTGGTCTTGAGGTCTGGGAGTAACATGGCTGTGGGACTCTTAGAGTCACATCTGTCGGCTCAGCCTCTTCCTGGGTGTTTCCACGGCAGACAGAAACACCTCCTCGTCGAAGGCCAATAGATCCTGACCTTCTGGCGGCCAGTTCTTCCAGTACAGAAATAGCTGCAGCAGACAGTCCAGGCTATACCTGGGCACAGGCATTCACTGAGGTCAGCAAAGGTGCATAAATATTTCACCTCTTTCTTGTCCCACAGCTCAAGTTTAGAGTCTTAACTGTAAGGCAAGATGTACCTGAATAGTTTTACTCCTACCTAGGAGGCTAATTTATTCAGGCAAGTCTCTGGCCAGTATTTTGGGACTGCAAGCCACATGTGGCGTACACTGTATGTCCTTTCTATTTTTAAACAACACTTTAACAAGGTGAAAACCATTCTTGGCTTACAGGCTTTACAAAAATAGCCTTGAGCCAAGCGTAATGGCTCACTCCTGTAATCTCAGCACTCGGGAGGCTGAGGCAGGAGGATCATTGCAAGTTCAAGACCAGTCTGGGCTACAAAGTGAGCTCAAGGCCAGCCTGAGTTGCACAGTGAGACCCTGTCTCAAAAAAACAAACCAAACCAAACCAAAACAAAACACCAGCCTCGAATCATTCAGGGAAATCAAAGACAGGTTTTGGCTTCTTTCTAGGTTTAGGGCATATCATTCATTCAAGTTTCTGCCACCTCTTAGTGTTACCATACTGGGGACCACACTTCTAATGTGAACCACTGGAGGGACAAACCACATCCAACCTGTTGAGCAGTCACTCCCCTGCCCTCCACGTCTCAGGCCTGGCAGTTCTCAGTATGTTCTCCTTCTGTGCAGTTTTACCTATTCTGGATATTTGTTGATACAGGGTCATACACTTTGTGTCCTTCACTGTTTAGCTTCTTATGTGGCACGGTGCTTTGAGGTCTGTCCGCCCTGCAGTGGCAGCAGAGCCTGGCTCCTTTTTGAGGCTGAATAATAACTTCACTGTCTGGACAGACTGCATTCTGTTGATTCTTTTGGCCAGTGGTGGACATGTAGGTTGTTTCCTCCCTGTGTTTGAGGCCCTGCCATGAGCCATACACTCGGTAGACTCCGAGTTAAGGTCAAATGAGATTCCTACCTTTGTGCAACTTTGCACAGGACAGGGAAAACAACTGCATAAATAATGCCTCTGTTGTGCAATTGGTTGATGTTATTTAATGACAGTGCTTATGAAGATGAGGTGTGGGCTATTTTCAGTGGGAAGTTAGGGGCTTAAGTCTTTATTTCTGTGATTCTTGAAGATTTATGTTTAGAAAAGAACCAGTGGCTTTTGATGCTGTTTCTTAAGTAAAGGTCAGATTTATTTGCTGTGAATATTATTATAGAAAAAAATCCCTCATTGCAGTGAAATAAAATATTTTGCAAGCCTAGATGTTCACCAAGAAGAAAGGCAGGCCCTGTGGTGGGGGACGGACTCTCGGTCAAAGCTACTTCCTGTCGTTAGGCCTGTAGGGTGTCCACCCCATCATCCTAGGCCTGCTACTAGAGGCCATTGCTTAGATACCACTGAAGGGTGGGAGTTCAGCCTTGGGTTGACATGGGAGTGTTTTCTGACTGGAACTGAATTCTGGGTGGCCAGGTTGCCTTCATGACTGGTCTTCGGTTGTGTGTGGGAAGCCACGAACTTCAGTTTCCTCCTGTACCCCGGTCTCAGGATGTTTATGGTGGCGTCAGGGGCCTAGACCAATGTGAGGGTGGAAGATGGTGCAGATTTAGTCCAAACCCACAGTCCTGGGACCACCCATAGGGCATAGAGGGTGATCCCTCTCCCTGGGACAGACAACTTGTAGATTAAAGGGCCATAATTCATCCTCCTCAAGCCCTCTGCTTGGGGTCAGGCTTTCTCAGTTCCTTTCCTTGTTCCTGGTAGAATATGGGCATGTTCCCCACCCGCCTGGTGGCTGTTGCTCAAAAGCTTGCTTTGTGACCCATGGCAAGTGGAGGACAGCAAGCCAGGCTCACTCCCAGGGGGAACTTCTTTTTGTCGCACCATGCCACTTCTCCTTGAGGAAGTTCCTGTGACTGTGACCTTTAGTCATTGGCAGGATACAGGGTCATCATCTAATGCCGTGACATGCCCAGCAAAGACATGGACTCCTCAGAAATTCTGAAACCTCAGAATTCTTGCATTTGAAACATAGAGTTATTTTATATGTTTTTTTTTTTTTTTTTTTGCGGGGTGTAGCATTTTTATTGCTAACTTATTTTGTAGTTTTCCATATTTTACCGTTAAGGATTGGGGGGACCTGGTAAGTGATGGCACATGCTGCACTGTGGCCTTTTGAGCCTGGCTTAGTAGTTTCTCACATGTGCTCTGCGTTTCCTTACTTAGCACTTCTGGAACACTTATGGATAGGGTCTGGACTGGTAAACAGTGAGCAGCCACTGTGGCAGGAGCAGTTGAGAGACTCCATAGAGGTGATAGTGCCTTGAATCACCACATCCCTTGTATCTTACAAGACTGAAGAGAGAGGATCCTGTCTGGAGGCTGGGCCGCTTGAGTAGTTTCCACCTCTGAGCTTGGCAAGGAGAGCCTCTCCCCTGGTCCACCCTTGCCTGGATAGGAGCCAAGACAGTGCTTCCCAGGCAGAAGCTGTCCCCAGAGGCCACCAGGCTGTTCCCTCCACCTTCCTCCACCTTCCCCAACTGGAAGGTCTAGCAATGTGTGGCCCCCTTAGCAAGGGGGTTGCAGCAGGACCTGTGGGGCCTTCCAAGGCAAGGGACACAGGTACCCCCTGGGAAGGTACCTTGACGAATATTTTACTAAATCTTTTATCTGACAGAGGGACACTGAGGCCCAAAAGGGTAACAGCTAATCATGGGCAGCAAAACATGTTCTTTGTTCTGACCAGGCTCATCCCCAAATCCCAGTTCTCAGCTGCCAAGAGGGGACATGGAAAAACAGGGACCCTGAAGGCCAGTGTGGATGTGTCCTTAGGTTGACTTGGAGAGTGTTTTGATGGAGGCTCCCTGCCCAGAGAGCCTGGTCCCACATTCCCATGGAGCCACCTGTTGTGACTTGTGACTGAGAGCCTGCCTTGGGGTGGCCTGCACCAGCACTGTTGTGTGGAGTCACAGCTTGGTCAGTGAGGACTGGGTGGCTCCTGGACAGTGGGGGAGAGGAAGGCCAGCCTGGGGGTGCTAGAGAGAAGGTGGCCTTTCAGGAAAGGTGGCAGGAGCTGGGTGGCCTCCGTTTTGAAGTGAAGACTTAAGTGCTATTCAGCATTGAGTACTTGGATGTCGGCTGTGAGCTGAGCATGGGTGTGCCATGTGTGAGGCTCATGGGCACACATGCGAACTCACACATGGGCATGCCTTTGGAAGCACACAGATAGCCTGAAGAAGAACATTTGGTGCTGGAGCAGCCAGACAGAAATGTCCCCCAGAGCTCTGAGAAGAGCAGAGAAGGCCAGGAATGTGTGCTGGGCTCTAGAGTCTTGGGGGAGGTCTCAGTGTCCCTCAGTTACCCAGCACAGGCCGGGGCTCCATGTTCTGAGGGTCACCATGAGGCCAGGAAGTCAGCCCTGGCCAGGTTCAGAGGTGAGAGCTGACCGGTGAAAACTGACTTAGCCCCTGGGTACCCCAATGTCTTGGCCCTGGCAGGCATCAGACCCAGGATCCACCTTGGCTTCAGGACACTGAACCCCAGAATTACATGGGCTGCGTGCTCCTGTTTTCCTTGATGTCCCATGGCTTTTAAAAAACACAGATATCTCTGGATGAGTTCATCTTTGGAACTCCAAGGATATTAAGAGGCTTCAACGCAACGTTCTTTTATGCGTAACAGCAGCCCTGGCTGCATTTAGAATGATGTGGATGCTGGTAGAAGAAGTCCCTGTCCCATCCTCCCTTCCAGGGTAGAGATGCTGACTGTTCTCCCTTCTGGTGAGCTGGTGCCTGAGGGTGCTGAGCACAGGCAAACACAGCTGGAAGCAGCAGACCTATGACTGGAGCCACAGGAGGCCGGGTTACTTCCCCAGGAGATCAGGAAGTGGCAGCAGAGGGGCCACCAGCCAGTGGAGCATGTGCTGCAGTGTCAGTATGTCCTGCCACCTGGACATGACAGTTCCTTTTATGGTCAGGAAGGTGTCTGTGACCATAGGCTAGGAGTTGTATATTTAGGATCAAGGTTTGGAAACAGTGTGAGGACAAATAGCCTCAGCAGTAGCAGCAGCACACCCGTGCATAGTGCTTACTGGATGGCAAGGTTGCCCAGGGGCTCCGCACAACACATTCCTACTGCTTGAACCCACCAGTGGGATTGGCATGACTGTCCCATTGGATGGTTTGAAGCAACTGTGCTACCTCTAATCACTGTTAATTGGTCTTTTTACTAATAAAATTCATAAAAAGCTGCCCAAGACCTACAGTCCCATTGTGAACATATTAACTCATCTCAGTCTCACAAAACCTTATAAACTGTGTATTTGTTATCTATCTCATTTTACTGACAAGATAGTTGAGGCACAGAGAGGATGGGTAACTGTCCCAGCATGGCACAGCTGATAATCAGTGGAGCCACAATACAAGCCCAGGTAAGGCAGTTCCAGACCATGTACTCTGACATCTTTCCATGTCTGTACTGGAGGTAGATATGCATTGGTGGCCTGTTTAGAAAGCAGTGAGTCCTGGGCCTTAGTGAAAATGGACAAGTGAAAGCTGTGCTCCAGACATAATTGTGGGTGAACAGGCAAGCTGTGGAAGGCTTTGGGAGATGCTCAGATACTCATGAGATTGTAAAACTGGAGTTTGGCCTGTACATTGTTTATGATGTGTACATAGCTGGTAAAGGGCTAAGCCTTCCTGGATAAACACCAAATAGGTGAGCGGAGCAACACATGCTTTTGAGTCTAGCACTCTGGAAGACAGTCAGGAGAAATGCAAATTCTAGTCCAGCCTGGGCAATTTAGGCGCTGTCTCAAAATGGAAAAAAAAATTGCAGGCTGGGGATTTAGTTTAGCAGCATAAGCATCTGCCTGGCAAGTGCAAGGTCATGAGTTTAATCCCCAGGACCAAAAAAAAAAAAAAAAAAGTTTAAGAGCTAGAGATGTAGCTCAGTGCACAGGCCCCGGTCAATTGTCAGTTCTAAAATGAAAAAACCACAAAATGTGGGAAAGGGACTTTTAATGATTACCCTGGGGAGAGAATAGAACCAGGCAGGGCTTGACTCAAGGTGGTTGTACTATTTTTATTAAAAATAAAACTAGAGGGGCCAGGGATTTAGCTCAGCCTGCCTGGCAAGCACAAGGTTGTGAGTTCAATCCCTGGTACCAAAAAACAAAACAAACCCAAAACTGGAGCAAACATACAGTGTTGAGGTTGAGAGAACTGAGTGGTGAGCACATGCATGTTTATGATACTGTTGCTTGTGCATATGTGAAATATTTTGCCCATTCATTCATTTTTGTGGTATTGGGGATGGAAATGAAACACATCCCTAGCCCCTGTTTAAGACAGGGTGTTGTTAAGCTGCTAAGTTGTCCAGGCTGGGTGCAAACTTGTGATCCTCAGCTTCTCAGTGTGCTAGTATTACAGATGTGTACCACCATGCCTGGCTGAAATGTTTTATAATACAGTGTTTAAGGGGCTAGGAGTGTAGCTTAGTGCTAGAGCTCTAGCCTTGCATGCATGAGGCTTGGGTTCAATCTCTAGCTGCAAGAAGAAATTTTAATCAGCCCATTGAGTTGTAACATTTCTGAAGGAATTGGACTATGTGCATTTAAAAACAGAGTGCGTTGCATCTGTGCTTGGTGCTTACAGTTATAGACCCCTCAGTTGCTTTAGGGGCTCCTAAGGGGCCACAGCCCACAGGCAGATGTAGGAGCACGGAGCTCAGAGGTGCCAGGCTTACCGAGGTGGAGTGGGGGTTGTAAGGTGTGCCCTGTGCCTGTTCTTTCCTGAGTGTAACACTTCAGGGGGTTGGGGCACAGACGCAGAGCCTCTGGGAAGGTTGTGTTTGGGGAGGATTGCAAAGCACAGCTGCTGCAGAGAGGAACTCCAAATCTGGTGTGGGGCAGGAAGCATGGAGCTAGCTTCATGTAGTCATCACTCACCTCTGCCTTTGGGCACAGCAGAGGTTTCCTATTGATCTCACTGCACAAGGGGATGTGGTTACAGCCCCGAAGCTCAGCCTTGGGATTTCTCTGCCAGCTGCAGCCAACATGACATGAGTAAGATTGACTGTGGGCAGTAGCTGGGAACTGGCGGCAGGGTGAGACGGGCAGCTGCGTCAGCAGACTGATTTATCAGGGGTGGGGGCCAGAGTTCAGCCACCACTTCTGCCACAACAAGTACGTCACCTGCAGAGCTCTGGGCTCTTGCGTCACCTGAAAGGGTGTGGTGGAGGGCATGGGGTGACCTCTGGAATTTAGGTCACCCGCAGCATGGGGGACACTGTGGGAAACTGTGCAGGGTCTCCTCAGCCCCACCACCTCCTCCGCATTTCAGATGCACTGCGGTCTCCAGAGGAGCCAGACCACTCGGTGCCAGCATGGTCCATGCAAGGTCCTGCCGAGGTGATTGGTAGGGTTTTGAAGAGCAAAAGAAATGACACTCAGATGCAAAGGAGTTTGCCAAGCAAGAACCACATCCCTCAGGGATGACCTCAGTTTCTGGTGAGACCTCCCCTCAGCATTCTTTCCCCCCTGGGATCCCTGTAAAGGCTCTGTACTCACTGCTCGGCTCCTGTTCACATCTCCCAAGGAGCCACTGGGACTCTGCAGGCTGACTGTGAGCACAGCCCCTTCTCCCCCACCACACTGCCTCAGTCTCTCCCACTGCCTCAGTTTCCTGGCCCAGGGCCTCTCCACCAGATCCTCTCTCTGTCCCTGCCTGGGCCCTTCTCAGGGCCTTGCTGGGGTCCTCCACTTGTTAAAAGCAGGGTCTTGCATCCTTGAAAGACCTCTTTTGCCTGTCACCAGCAAACATTTTTACAGAGAAGTGGAGTCTAGAACTGGCTCGGGCTCCCCCTTGTCCTCTGCACACTTCCCCCAGCATCCTCCCCATCTTCAGACCCAGGGGACATGTATCATTGTCACTTTCTTTGCTGTCCTTGATGCCTTGACTACTGAGGGGGCTGCTTGTTGACCTCTCCCTGTGCTTTTTAAATTTTTTAATAACATGTTTGTTGTGGTATAATTCATATTCCATACAATTTCCCTGTTTAAAAAGGTATCATATTCACAGAATTGGGCAGCCATCACCATTCGTTGCATAACTTTTTTGTCACCCCATCAGGAACCCTCATTAGTGGTCATTCCCCATTTCTCTCCAACTTCCCCTGTCCCCAAGGCTCAGGCACCCACTAATCTGTGTGTATCTGATTTGCCTTTAAACACAGGCCTGTTTTTATCTTCTGTCTCAGCCATAGCCCAGGCCCTTTGCTTCTTGCCCCTGCCCCTGGGCCACTCTCGTGGCACAGACCTGATTGCTAACAGCAGCAGTTCTCTACTGGAAACCCCAGTCCTGCCGCCTCAGCCCTCCCTTCCCCTCCCCCTTTCTTCCACTTCTCTCTCTTCTGTCCTCCCTTCCTCACCTCTCTTCATTCCATGGTGGCCGGGAGTGGGAGTGGGGGATGTGATTTACAGACACATCTATCTGACCATGACTCATTTAGGGGCCACCTTTTCCTTATTTTCCATAATTCTGAATGAAACCCAGTGTCAAGAGCTCAATGTCCCTCAGGCTGCATTGACCCCCTGATAATGGAGACATTTTGAGTGTTTTCTAGTCTTATTTGCCTCTTAACAACCTCTGTCCCCCTCTGGGGAGGGGTAGGTGGGCTACTGTGTCACTGTCTTCGCCTGTTATGGTTTGCATTTTTGTGTGTCTGGGTTTTGTTCTGGGCAGGGAGCGCCTATGCTGTCAGCAGGTCTGTAAAATATGGAAAAGTCATTAATCCATTCTACCCTTTCCCAAGCGCTCGACTCCTCTGAGTCTAATTCTTGCTGAGGTCAGTGGGAAGCCAGTGAGGGGCTGATGGAGATGAGGGGCCGGATAAGAAGTCCTGGAGGGCCAGGGGGCAGGTGGTGACCCGGGTACAGCTCCAGCTCTGGTCTTTCATGAAGCCCCTTGGAACACCCATGGATGTGGGGAGGAGAGCTTGAATTTATTGTTTTGGAATACTGGGTTCAGACATTTATGCCCTTTAATTAACAAGGGCATAAGTTGTACTGAAATTGCAGGCACATGGATATAGACACAGATAGATAGATAGATAGATAGATAGATAGATAGATAGATAGATAGATAGAGATAATGAATTATGTTGCCTATCTGTATAATGTCAGTTCACACATGTATTACTTAGTTTCAAATTCCCACTTGAAGGAAGTTAAGTTTAACAATTCACTTCAAAAACCTCTAAGACCAGCTATGTGGGATGCTGAGGCAGGAGGATTAAAAGTCTGAGGCCAGCCTGGGCAACTTTGAAAGTCTCGAAGTCTCAAAAGAAGAAGGCATATGAGCCTTTTAAGGGCTCTAAGAATTCTTACAGGAAAAAGTGTTTTCCCAGCAATTTCTAAAGTTGTTTGATCACATGCATTGTTTCCAATTATGTTTATTGTGAATTTCCAGTTCTGTGGAACATCTTGGAGGCTGCCTCCCCCTAGTCCCGACTGCATTCAGCCTACCACCCAGCTAGTGTGGGACCCAGCAGTGGGGCCAGGGACTGCAGCAAATGGAAGAGCATGGTGGGGGTGGGAGTGGGCTACTCTGTCACCAGAACCCTTGGCCCGTTCTTGCTGCTCTCACCTGGGATGTCATTCCCCAGCTCTCAGTGAAAGAGGCACAGCATTGGAAAGTGTGGGAATGAGCTGGGACCACACAGGGATTGTGCACCGACCCTGATCCTTTGCATTCTCTCCTTTGTCCTCATGGAAACAAAAGCTGTGCCAGCAGCAGGTGCCATGAGGCAGAGAAGAGCCAATGTTCCCATGTGAGGTGGGGCCCAAACCTGGCAGATCAGCCCTGTGCACTCTGACCCCTTTGCTGATGCTTGTGGCACTCTTGCCTCTCTGATGGGCCTGAGGGTACATGAAAGGCAGACTGGTCGTGTCTCTCCCCTTCTCCCTTCCCTTTCCCTCCCCTCTCCTCTCATTTTTAGGTGATTTTTACCAAATAGCTAACATTAAAACTACATTAGGATACCATTTTACTCCAGAGAGAATGACCATCAAGAAATAATAACAAATGCTGGGTTCCTGGGAAAGAAGAATCCTTCTACACTGTTGGTGGCAGTGCAAACTAGCAAAACCACTATGGAGATCAGTATGGAGAGTCCTCCAAAAACTAAAACCAGAAATTTCATTTGACCCCGCTATTTCCCTTTTAGATAACTTCTGAAAGAGTTAAAGGCATTGTATTATGGTGATTCACCCATGTGTACAGCAGCATGATTTATAATTGGTAGATCTTGGAAACAGCATATAGTGTGTCCCTCAACAGATGATTGAATAAAGAAAATGTATTTATACACAGTGATTTACTACTTTGTCATAAAGATACACTTGAGGCATTTATAGGCAAATAGTCACAATTTCTTTGTCACTGCTGATAGCACTTTGCTCAGAGTTGACTCCACAGCATGGGGCTCCCTGACCCCCATAGTCACCTTGGGCGATGCTGAGAGCTGTACACTGTTTGGTAAATGGGCAGAGTGGTGTAGAATAAGTTACCTACCTAAAGTGATCACCACTGTGGCCCAGTCGGAAAACAAAACATACATGTTTCCTTGACAGGGTCCGACACTTTCATTTTTTGGTGCTGGGGATGGAACTCAGGGCCTCATGCATGCTAGGCAAGCCCTTTACCACTGAGCTACAAACCCCAGCCCTTAATATTTTTTATTTTGAGACAAGTTACCGAAGTTGGCCTTGAACTTTCTGCCCTCAGCTTCCTGAGTAGCTGGTGCCACCACAACCTGCAAAGGTCAGATACCTTTTTAAAAAAATAGTGTACTTTCTCCTCCTCTGGTAGTTTGAAGAGTTCTCACAATTACTGAAAGCAACATCCTCAAGTACTGTTTTAACAGGAGGATTGTATTTTGTGGCAGAACTTAAGCGTCAGGTACTAACTTATTCCTTGTTCCTAGGAGAGGTTGTGGCTAACATTTTTCCTTAAGGGTAGCAGGGAAATACCAAAGGTGACATGCCCAGCCTGAAAACCCATGTCTGGACTTCTGTAATTTACAGCAGGGGGCTTGGTACTGTACCATTTCTCATATTATCAGTGGTCATAAGATTTTAATGTTTTTATGGTGTAAATTCCTGCCTTCTATCTATTTCCAAAAAGGTTTAGGGCAAAAAAAAATATCTTTTTTTCCTCCTTGGTGCTAAGGACTGAACTCAGGGCCTCACATATGGTAGGCCAGCACTGTCACTGAGTTACATTGCCAGCCCTTTATATTTTATTTCCAGGCAGTTTCACTGAGTTATCCAGACTAGACACCAACTTGTGATCCTCCTGCCTCAGCTAAGTAAGGAGCTAGGATTACAAATATGTACCAGTGGCACCTAGCTAAACATTAAGTAATTCTTCTACTTAGCTGAAAGCCCACCTACAAAGCCCTGAGGAGGCTGAAAAGGGGGAGGTGTTTGCTCTACAACCCCAGGGAATACCTGTAGTCCTCCATGGTGATTTGGCTTGGAGTCCTCTGTGTGGCAGGTTGTAAAAGTGCAAGGTGGGCCTGGGTGTGGGTGTCGTCTGAGGCTCCCTCTGCTCCCTGCCCACCTGCATTCTCGCCCCTCAGTTACTCTGACTCTGGACTGCTGCTGACTGTGATTGCTGATGTAGGATGCTGTGATGATGGCAGAGCTCTTCTAGGGTATTGGGCCAGGCAGTTCCATTCTGTGTAGATCAGAATTTCCTACGAGGGCCCTCTGGGCCTGCTGGGGAGAATCACCCCAGAGAGTGAAGGGAATGCATATTCCGGGGCCCGCCTAGATCCCCTGGACTAGGATCCTTGAAAGAGGAGTTCTGTGGCTGGGGATTTAGCTCAGTGGCTTAAGTGCTTGCCTGGCAGGCACAAGGTCTATGAGTTTGATCCCCAGTACAAAAAAAAAAAAAAAAAAAGGGAGTTCTGGGATGTGCACTTTTCACAAGCTCCTGGGGAAATTCCTCTGCTTGTCTGAGGACTACTTAGGTCATCAGAACATCTAGAAGGTCCCCCAGGCAGTGGCTTCTGTGGCTTCAGGAAAGGGACCCAGAGTGTCCTGGACATCAGCAGCCACCAGAGTTGTGAAGGATTTGCAGGGTTCCTTTCAGATGTCTCTCCACAAACTGATTGCTCCTGCTTCCTCCTCAGACAGGGTGGCAATCCTGTAACCCCTCTGTCACCGCTCCACCCCCTGTGTCTCTGCAGACCCTGAGCTGCCTGCCTCTCCCTTCATGGCAGGAGTTCCTGCCCCCTGCTTGCTCACCAAGTCCTGTCAACTTAGCCCTTGCTGGGTCTCTTAGGCAAATATTTGCAGGGACTGAGCAAACCGTGAGAGCCACGTGCAGAAAGCTGAGAAGGGGAGCCTTGAGACTGGGGACTTGGGGGAAGGGATATGTGTGCTGGGGGCAGTGGGAGTGCAGGGAGATGTGACAGGTTTAGGGTTGACACAAGGAAAGTCTATGGAAAACAAGTATGGAACATGAGTTGTCTTTTTTCTTTTTTAAAAAAGCCGTATTGAGATGACATAATTGACAAAAATTGTGTTCATTCAAGGTGCACACTGTGACGTTTTGGTTTATGTATCCATAGTGATTCCAAAGATCAGCTAATTAGCATGTCCATCCCCTTACCTAATTATTCCCTTTTTTTTTTTTTTTTCTTCAGACAGGGTCTTACGAACTCACTTTGTAGTCCAGACTGGCCTCAAACTTTCAGTGATAGCCTCCCTTAGTGCTGGGATTATAGGCGTGTGCCACCATGCCCTGGTATTATTCCCTTTCTTGTGATGAATTATTCCCTTTCTTGTGATGAGAAGTCTTTTTTAAGATTTACTTTTTAAGCAAATTACAGGTATTGTGTAGGACACAGTGTGATAGCACTTGAGGTCTCCAAGACTTACTCGGTGTGCACATGGATGATGCTGAGTGAATCAGCTAGGCACACGCAGACAGGTGCTGCAAGGTCGTCTTCATTTGTGGCATTGAGAAAGTAGGTCACAGAAACAGTGTAGATGGGTGGGAGGGGATGGATGGAGAGATGCTGGCCAGAGGGCCTAGCCTTTCTGAGAGGTGGGTCCCTGACCTCACTGGATCGTCATTCCTCCCCTCTTTCACACTCCTTCTGCCAGCGCCCTCAACGCCCTTGAAATGTCAGGGATCCAGGGACCATCAACATAGGAGCCCATGTGCTCCTGTACCACTTGCTCCATTGAGATCCTGGTGAGCCTCATATGGTGGAGGAGTGGGACTGGCCTTGAATGGGGTGTCTGTGTCCTCTGCACCTTCTCAAAGGCTCTGTGTGGGCATAGTTATAATTGTGTACTTGAAGTTCTTGGGAAATTTTAGTATGTAATATTTTTCCCAGAGAAAACAGCCTTGTGATACTTCTATACTCCAAAGATGTCGTATTGCTATGAATATGCCGCATAGTTTGAGACCTGGCTTGTAGGGTGCTTGTATTCAAGTTGCAGTAATTTGGTGCCAGTGCAAATTCTTAATGGAAATGTTGGCCTGTTGATTGCATATTAAGAGTCTTAAAATAAGAGAAGAGTTTGGTATGAGTAGATCAGTAACAGCTTTACTTTTGTTTTTTTAAAAACCATTTTAGCCATTTCTAAATACCTTTATTTTTAATTTAAAATCATATACACAGATTTAAAAAGTTTGCATAATAAATGTGCTTGAACAATGCAGGCATCTCTATTTCAAGAAATATGCCTGAGCACTTGGGTGTGTAGGGAAGGGGGAGGATTTGGAGCATTGATCTTGGATTTTGGTGTCAACATGCTATATACCAACTTGTGTATGTGTTTTTTTTTTTTTTGTAATTACAGGTGATTTTCAAAGCCAAGTCCAAGTACTCTCCAGAATTACTCAAATACCGGTGAGTACCTTGGCATTTCGCCCCATGAGGGAGCTGGGAACGTTCACATGAATCCACTTCTCTACCTCTCCTCTGGGAACCCTGAATGGTCCTGCTTGCCGGCTGTGTGCTTGTGGCATCATCCCCATGAGAAGTCAGTTCATGGATCATGATTTAACTGGGTGTGTTAGTCAGCTTTTTGACACTGTGACCAAATACTGTACCTGAGACAATCAGTTTAGAGGAGAAAAGGTTAATTTTGGCTCATGCTTCCAGAGGTTTCAGTCCATAGCCAGCTGGCTTCAAGGCAAGAAGGGCGTGGCAGAAGAAAGCTGCTTACTTCATGGCAGCTGGAAAGAGAGAGAGGAAAAGAGCCAGAGAAGAAGGGGCTGGGCAGCAGATGTAGTTATCAGGGCCACACTCCTGTGGTCCACTTACTTCACCCAGTCTCCTCCCCGTTTTAATCACTTCCCAATAATGCCACTGCTGTGGGCCATCTGAGTGACAGGAATTTTGTGGAAGAGTGGCTCATGCTGGGGTGCCTGCAGAGAGCCTTAGGTTTCGAAGGGAATCCCTTAAATTTGAGCCCAGTTTGTAAGAAGAGGTGGTGGCACATACTTTTCCTGGAGAGATGATCTGTGGCTTTCCCCAGATTTTCAGAGAGGCCTGTGATTCTCCCAAGCCGAGAACCAGTGGTATAAAGAATAGTTAGACTTGAGATGGGCAGGTGGTGTGCACCCTGATCCCAGCACTTGAAGCTGAAGCAGAAGGATCCTAACTTCAAGCCCAGCTTGGGCAACTTAGCAAGACCCTACATAAAAAAACAAAAGTGGGTGCGGGGCTGGGGATATGACCTGGTGCAAAAGCCTTGGGTTCAATCCCCCTGTGCTCCATCCTGGGAAGAGGGGACCCACAGTGTGGTAGGAAGAAGAGGCCTGTGGTGGATGAGTGGCCTCACCCTGGAGCTCTGCCCACGCTAGTATACAGTTCTCAGAGTGCGACTGTGGCAGGTCATCTGCATGGGTCAGGATGAAAAATTAATTTGTTACTTAAAAAATGTTAAAATGTATATATATTATAGTTTATTTAAATATAATCTGTGTTCTATATCCATAGGCTCCATATCCATGGATTCAACCAACTATGAGTCAAAAATACGCAGAAAAAAAATCGTATCTGTACTGAGCATGTGCAGACTTTCTTGTTATTCCCTAAATACTGTATAGCAGCTACTTACGTAGTTCTTACATTGTAGTAAATATTGTAAGTAATGCAGAATGATCTAAGCTCTGCAGATGGATGTGATAGGTTCTGTGTAAATACTGTGCCATTTGATGTAGAGGATTTGGGTTTTGGTATCTGGGAATCACATCAATCAGTTCTCTGTGGATATTGTAAGTCTACCATGTGTATGATTTAACTTGATTTAAAATTCTGAAAGTATAATACTTTCACTCTGCTCTACATCCTGGGGGACAAGTTTAGAAAGTTTCTCTAAAGTTTGGAAAATGACACTCAGGGACCAGCTAGAATACAAGTCCTGGGACTAACTGTCCTGGGATTTGGTTTTCTCTTGATTATACTGTTCCCCTTCACCTCTTTTTGGGTCATTCTGCTTACATTTCCACCAGACCGTTCAGCACTTCAGAGTCCATAAGAAAGGATGTTGGTCCTAAGGAGACTGAGCATCTCTAACATGAAAACCTCAAATCCAAAGTGCCCTCCAAATGGAAATTCCTCAAGGCACACTTGAGATTCCACACTTGATCTCAAGTGACAGGTCACACTCAGAATGCAGGTACACTAAAAATGTCTAACATCATCTTCAGCTAGGTGTATGAGGCATATATAAAACATAAAAGAATGGTTTGTTTAGATTTGGATTCCAGCCTGAAGATATCTCTGTATGTATACTATGCAAATATTAAAAAAATCCTGAACCTGAAAGAAATACTTCTGGTTCCAAGATCTTGGATGAGGAATGCTTAGCCTGTAATAAGTCATGTAAACTGCATTTGTGTGTACGTGTGTGAATACACGGACATGTGTTTTGTTTTCAATACTGAGGGTTGAATATAGGGCCTTTACACTGAGTTACATCCCCAGGCCTTTGTTTCATTTTCTATTTTGAGACATGGTCTTGTGATCCTCCTGTGCTGGGATTTCAGGTGTACCACCTTTTCCAGTAACAAACCAGCGTGCCTTTACTCTGCATCTATGATATTTGCTCTCTGGTCTCAACCAGAAATGCAGATCAGCAAGGAGTCTGGGGCAGAGTGAATGAGGACCGGGTGCACATTTTGATTGGTCAGGGGACTGGTTTATGGTGATCAGGTATCTTCTAGAGGTGGAACAGGAAAGCACTAGAAGGAAAGGAAGTTACTTCAAAAGCCTTCAGTCCCTGAGGTATTTCCCACCCCCCAGCTCTAAGGAAATACAATGATGCATTCCATTACATATGTTTGCCAATACAAAACTAATGTCTACATTGCATGTTCAGCTTTGCATCCTAACTTTTTAACCTCTATAGATCACATTTTCCAAATTGTTTTAAATCTTCCAACATAGCCCTTAAGAGGATAACAGACTTCTGATTAGTGAGCTCAGAGAATAGAATTTAATGGAAATTAGGAGGGGAGGAAGGTTGCAGACACAAAGACTAGAGTGGGGACACAGGGCTGTTGGAACCTAGGGGCCTAGCTTGTTAGTGTTTAGTGTCACTAGAATGACTTGTTGGGCAGTGACTGAAGGGTGCAAGGTGGGGTTCAGAGTGGAGGGCAAGAGGCCTTGACTAAGGATCCTCTGTGGGGTGGGGATGCTGGAAAGATGACTGGCCCCTGTGCTACCTGAGTGGCCATGGCTGTCATTGGTAGGATATGTGCCTAGAGGAAGGGGCTCTGGAAACAGCAGGCCACAGTGTTCCCAGAGTTTCTGCAGTGTGTGTGCTTCACCATAAAACACTAAAACTGGACTTTATTAGGAGCAAGGGCACAGATCTTTGGTGAGTCCTTCAGGGCACTGCCTTTGTCCCACCCCACGTGCCCTGGTTTCTCCCTCCCTGTGAGGACAGATAATAATCCATCCCAGCTTCCTCTGAGCCAGGGATGAGCACCCACTTTGGCTGGAGAGTGGAGGGACAGGCACTTCGCCTGGCCAGGTGACTGGCCCAAGGTTGGGTGCACATTTCTGTATCCTCATTTGACCCACACAGCTTGAGGTGTGCTGCAGACTTCACAGCAGATTGCAGGAAGGGAAGAAACCTCGAATTCAATGCATGGTGTCTCCTGGGGCATGGTGATGCTGGCTGTGGGAAGCCGAGGGTGGCATGGAAAGGAACAGATAGGGCAGATGTGCACAGCACTTGTGGCAGGTTTCGAGGCTGGGGAGTAGGATAGGGTTGGGGGTGCCCTTCTAGTGCCACAGACTTGGGATGATGCCAGAGTGTAGAGGGGACAACAGGGCATGGCACAGAAACTGAGGTGGTACTGGAGGGTCTGGTTCAGTGGTCATGACCTGGAGAATAACTGTCCTCAGCAAATCATTAATGTTGCCTTTTCCCAAGGCATTTCTTCCCGCTTAAAAAACTTCTTAAGAGTATTGTGACCCACAGTGGAGTCCCCAGGACTTCTCTGTGTCCCAGGCACCCATCCAGGGGGCACTGTTCACATCGTAGACCTCCTGTGGGTGGTGGTACAGTTCATACCACACCATGGTCCCTGCCATGCCTCTTTCCCTGAGGTCACTTGCTCCCTGTTACGAGGGCTCCCAGGAAGGCCCTGCACCTGTGGTCTGTCATGCCTGTGCCCTGCACTGTGCCACAGATTGACCCACTCAGACTCAGAGAGGGTAGCCACCACTCGGTTGTTCAGCGTTATGTTCCTGGGTCTCCTGCCAGCCCACTTCACTCCCCTCCCTGCTGCTCCCTTGCTGTGTACCCCATACTCGGCCTACATGTCTCTCCGGCTGTCACCTCTGGCCCACCCACCTTGTCCCTCTGTGCAAGGCACATTGGGCCTGCTGCTGTGCTTTCTTGCCACCCAAGCTGTGTGGAGGACATGTTTGAGGAGTGAGTGGCCCTAACACTGGTGGTGTGTGAACTCCTCCTCCCCACCTAGGGTAATTCCTCCATGCCAGATTGTCCTCAGCAAGGGGCAGAGAGCAGCACTGTGATATAGCCGTTTCCAGGAGACAGAAGAGGAGCCTGTGTTCAAGTGTGTAATGTAGTGGATTTTGGCCTAAGCTCTCGCTTCTTCCCTCCCTTCCCCTCGACACAGCAAGGAGCCCCTGCCACCTGCACTGTAGACATGCAGGTTAGAAAACAGCCTAAGCTTGGTCTCGGGGAATTTAACATCTAAGTAGAGGTGGCATCGGGCAGGCTTTTGGCCATATTTTTTGTTATAAGCTCTGATAAGTCTGTGAAGCTAAGGTGCAGTGGTCTAGGAAAGTCAGTGTCAGACACATGCTTGTGTGTGTCGTGTCTACTTGTTGCTAAGGGGGGGTGAGTAGGCAGGCTGTTACTGAGAGCTGCGGGATATGTGGGAGTTGGGTGGGCAAAGCCTTCTGAGGGTGGGCACGGGTTCTGAGAACCATGCAAGACTCTGCTAGTGATTGTACAGTATTTGTTTGTTTGTTTGTGTATGTGTCTTTTCTAAAATGGCTCTGGGCCGGGGATTTAGCTCAGTGGCATAAGCACCTAACCTGGCAAGCGTGAGGTCATGAGTTTGATCCCCGGTACAAAAAAAAAAAAAAAAGAATGGGTTTAGACCTTGAGCTCACTTTGTAGTTAAAGTCCAGGCTGCTCTCGAACTTGCATGATCCTCCTGCCTCAGCCACCCAAGTGTTGGGATTACAGGCATGAGCCAACACACCCGGCCAGTGGTGTAGTATTGCACAGCATGAAATCTTTCCCAACCCAGTGTGAGAAAGTAGGGGTTAGCGTATCATAGGGGTATCTCAGGGCAGGAAAAAAACCCAAGGCTGGGGCCAGGGCCTCTCCTTTCTCTTTGATCTATTTATTCCCTCTCCTTCCTTTCTCCTTCTCTGCTCTTTGTTTTATAGCCCCTCTCATTCCCCCTTACGCCCCATCATTGATGGATGTTTGGAGCCGGAACAGGAATCTGAGTTTCTATACTGTGGTCTGGGTTAACTTTCATATTCATATATATATGAATATGAATGTATTTATTGATGGATTAATTGAGACATGGTCTCGCCGTGCAGTTCAGGCTGGCCTCGAACTTGCAGATATCCTCCGGTCTCAGCCTCTTGCCTTGGTCTCCCCAGTGCTGGGATTACAGGTGTGCGCCATCATGCTCAGCTCTGGGGTGCTTTTGAAGACATTCATCACATCCTAGTTTGACACATGCTACTCTTATTCATGGTTTTCTGCTCTCTGAATTGAATTACAAATATATTCAACTTGAACCAGCCTGTCCTGAGCAAACAAAGCTGTCCCTTATCTGCAAACTATCACATGATGGTCACCTGAGATAAACAGTGTGGACACCCAGGAAGAGAGACTTCAGTTGCAGCTAACCTGAGAAGACCTTAGATTGACTGGAAATGGAGCTCCTGGGAAGTATGTGGTTCTGGGAGGGCGGCAGTGAAGTGGACAGTTTCTGGATGGTTAAGGCAGCTCCTGTGGCCAGTTTGTAGTCATTGTGAGAACTTCCTCCAGTGGTGAGTGTGTCTGGACTCCACTTTATGACTTTTTGGGGTAGAACATCATTCAAAAACTGTATTACAGGGCTGGGGATATAGCTCAGCAGCACAAGGGCCTGTCTGGCAAGTGTGAGGTTGTGAGTTCAATTCCTGGTACCAAAAAGTCCCCAAAAAACTGTTATTACACAAATATAGCTGCCCTTTGGTATTCATGCTGGGATTAGTTCTAGCACATATCTCACAGACCAGAATCTTCAGATACTCACATCCGATAGCACAGTATTTATGTAAGAGCCACGTAATTGTTGTGTATAATTTTAAATCATCTCTAAATTTAATAACAAATACAGCATGAATGCTATATAAACATTATACTGTATTACTTAGGGAATAATGACCCCCTCCTCAAATGTACATGTTTAATTCAGATGCAATTAAAATGGTTTGTCTAAGCCAGTTGAATTGGGCTCTGGGCCTGGTGGATGTGGGGGGCTGACTGCATTATCTCACTTAATTCTACAGATACCCTGTGAAGTGGGTTCTGTGGGATCTTATTTTTAGGGGATGGAGCTGAGGCTCAAAGGCCACATTTGTGCTATCCCTGCAACCCTGTCTCAGCTTGAGCACTTGGCTCTCTGTGACCTTCTCCCTGCATGTAGAGAGCATGTCTGGGTCTCAGGCAGGCCAGCCAGCACTTGTGAGCTCATACTCAGGCCTCCTGGAGACAAGAAGTTCTTCATGAAGGACCCTTGGGCACAGCTTGTGTTCATTTAGTAACTTGAATCTGGAATCTCTACGGCTAAAGTCCAAGCTCTTAAACGTGTTACTTTGCTGTGTCTAATTTGGAAGTGGTTAACCACTGCATTTCACAGCCTGCTGACCCAGAATGTACAGCCAAGTGTGTGTAAGAATTCAGGCCTTAAATCTCTCCCTTTCCCTTCCAGGTTGCCCCCTTATCTGGTCTCCCTCTTCATCAGTCTCGTCTTCCTGGTGGTGAACTTGACCTGTGCTGTGCTGGTGAAGACAGGAAATTGGGATAGGAAGGTCATCGTCTCCGTGCGAGTGGCCATTAATGACACACTCTTCGTGCTGTGTGCTGTCTCTCTCTCCATCTGTCTCTACAAAATCTCAAAGATGTCCTTAGCCAGCATTTACTTAGAATCTAAGGTAGGGTGGGAATGTGCTCAGATCTCACCCATGAAACTTGTTTTAAAAATAGGTGTCTGGTTTGTAGACAGAAGAAACACAAAAAATCTTTTTTGCACCTGTCCTTTAGCAAATGATTGCCACACTGTGGTCACTAGGACCACTAGGAGTGTATAGTCTACTGAGCTTTGTGTGTAGGAATTGTTCCGTTTTGGGTGGCTTAAAAGTGTTAGTATGTGCAAAATCATTGGCAGAGAGTTCAGTGTCTGGTTTATAGTAGTTATTTAACCCATATTTTAAAGGATTAGTGGGGTTGACTATACCAACACTAGTTGCAAACACATTATCTAGTGTCATGTCCCTGGCAAATTGATAAGCACTTTATGTGTATACACCTGACATCATTCTTACAGATCTACTGAATTAGGGAGTGTTAAAATCCCAATTCTATGGATAGGGAAACTGAGGCACAGAGAGCTCAAATACCTCACCCTAGGCTATGCAGCTAGCAGGTACAAAACTGAGAGTCACACATGGCAGGGTCTGTAGCCTTCGCCACCTTGTGCTGCTTTGGAGACTCAGATTGAGGCTCACACTTGTGAACTGTGCCCTCAAGCAGCCTCTCCTTAATGGTGGGAAGTGGGTTCAGGACACTGTCCTGCCTGTGGGTGGTTCAGAGATTAAACCACACATGGGTAGGAGGGAAGCTCCTGGCCTGTTCTCTTCCATGTTCTGCATCCTCAGCTCCCACATCCTGCTTTTTTATAGCTAGGGTTATAAAGGGCAAATGTGCAGATACACTGTGGTACCAAAGTGCATCTGATCAGCCAGATCCTCCAAATTCCCTCATTGAGCTTCCAAACCTAAGCCTGGTGAGCAGTGGGCCCACAGCTGGCCGGGGACCCTCCCTCTGTGGACCTGGCTTCCCTCACTAAATAGTCGAGTGATCTGCTCAGCTCCTCTGCTTCTGAGACGCAGTGCCTGCAGGCCTGTGGAGGACCTGCCATACCCCTTCTTTCCTTAGGGCTCATTTGGTTATAATGTTTTTTTGGGTCTGAAGTGGCAGCTTTGTCTCCCACAGAGTTATGTCTTCAGAAGTGATCAGCAGATTAAATCTGTACTTCTGACTTTGACTCTCATAGGTCATCTTGGGAGTTAGCCAGATTCTTGCAAATCTAGCAAGTTAGTGTGACAACAGTTCTTTCATTTATAAACTGTTTTTAGACTTGATTTTGCTTTAACATTCTCTGCTATTTTATCTTCCATATAGGGGCTAATCAAGGCATTTTAAAAAACTGTAGTCTTCAATAGGAGTTAACTTGTAACACTGTTACAGTGCCATTTCGCTCACCTTTGTGATTTTTTGAACCAACAAAGAACTATTGGTGAAATAAAATGGTATTTTGGATTTAGTTAATGACTTCCAAATGCAAAATTCAATTTTAGTCTCTTTGGTCTTGTTAACCATGTTTCCAGATAGGGGTTCTTTAATTGGCTTGAGAAGTTGATAACTTCTAGAGTGGAGCATGGCTCACAGATTTCCATGTAGTTCCACTCAGAATCACACCCAGGACTCATGCTGGTTTCTCCTCAGTGGCTGTGGGTTTTGAGAAAGAGCACATTTTACAACACTGCAGCTGCTGTGCCTCCTCTCAGCCCTTTCCTCTGAGACTGTTTCTATGTCCCCTGAGCCTGGGCTTAACCTGCTGTGCCTCTTGGCTGGGAGGATCTTGGTGCTGAATATGGCAGCGGGAGACTTAATAGTACAAGCCCTGTTGACTTTCTAGGTGTGAGTAGAGGGTCTGCTGAGACTGAACTGTCACTGCCATCAGACACCTTAAAATCTCAAGTTGTATGGCAGCACCAAGGGGTTTTAGGACTAGAGTAGTGGTTCTGACTGAGATCTGATGTGCTTTGAACACCTCTGAAACCCCCCAAGAGTGATACTAGGTGAGGAACAGGTAAGGGGCTGGTGCCCTGGACTTGTTGTGGCCTAACCTGCCTGTTCTTTCACAGGGTTCCTCTGTGTGCCAAGCGACTGCCATTGGTGTCACTGTCATCCTGCTCTACGCCTCCCGGGCCTGCTACAACCTGTTCATCTTGTCCTTTTCTCAGATCAAGAATGTCCACTCCTTTGATTATGACTGGTACAATGTGTCAGACCAGGTCAGTGTAGGCGCCACAAGGCATGACTGGGATGGGCATCATTTTCTGTGTGGCACTATAGGAGGCAGAGCTGTTGGCTTAGCTTCTACTGCTGAACAACTGGGTGACTTGAGCAGCACTTCCAGTATGTCGTGTGCACTCATCTGTCAGGTGGGACCAAGGTGCTTGCCTTGGTTTTTTTTTTTTACATCTCCTGAGAATCCTGGATTGGAGATGTGTGCAGACATAAACCTGCACATACTGCACTGACTTTACTTCCCACCTCATGGGGTTCTTATCAAACAGTATTTAAACTTTTTTGTTTCAGAGAAGTGCTTCCTTATAAATGTAAGATATTAAGGGGTAAATTTTGCAAAGATAAATTGTATTCATGTGTGAGAAAATGTCTAAAACTATGAAATAAAGAGACTTTTAATGCAGCACAGTACTGGAGAGACTGAGGATATTAAGGTTTAGTAAAGCCTCACTGCATCAGTGGTCTAAATAGGTCTAAATAGTAAGTGAACAAAGGTAGTTTCCTTATAAAAGCTCAAAAAAAGATTGATTTGATAAGTATCAATTTTATGTCTGACACTACAAAATGCTGGGGATATAAAAAAATGGAAAGATTCCCTTGTCCCTCCCTGTGGGAGTTCATCCTGCACTGAGGCAGCGATAGCTGGGCTATTCCAGGAGAGAAATGTACCTTCTTTCTAGTAGCTACATTGATTTGCACAGGCACCTTCAGCTTTCCCCGCAAAAACTGAATTACCAACTATATATAAATCTACTTGTAAAATTTCAATAGTGCTTAAAACTTGAGCTGAATTAAGGCAATAAGGGAAGGAACAAAATGATCCCAGTGAGCTGAAATGGGAGGACAAGGTGACTTCCCAAGAGGCACAGGTAGGGGAAGAATGAAACACGGCAGCAGCCCCAGCCCCCAACACTATCAGCCCAGGCTGGGGAAAGCTGGCGAGGCCTGGCTGAGGTGTGCCTGGTAAAAAACACATCTGCATAAAATCTGAGCTTTTTTACCAGTGACCAACCAGAGGCAGCTCCATAGCACACAGAGTTTTTAAATTGTCATAGGCTACATATAAGGTTTACTATGTTAATCATAATTATGCACGTGATTCAGTGGTGTTAGTGTTCTGTACCCTTCATCATCATCTATCCCTAGAGCTTCCCCTCTGTTCCATTAAATGATTTGGTTTTAACAAAATAATTATTTCCATCTTTTAATCAAGATAATAGTAGCCATGGATTTAGAATAAGGATGAGTTTATAAAATTTCTTCTTTTTTTTTTTATTGGTACCAGGGATCAAACTCACGACGGTGTGCTTGCAAGGCAGGCGATTATGCCATTGAGCGAAATCCCCAGCTCCAATTCTTTTGTTTTTATATATATCTAGATTTATTACAACCAAAATAATTGAGGAGCAAGCAGGACAAATCACCACAGGTGCACACAGGCAGGAGCACAGTTGAAATGTGGGCCGGGAAGTGTGAGTGATCAGAGGCGTCTGGCTCCTGCACTTTCACTGTGTTATAACAGAAGGCAGAAATCAGTGTCGGGGACTGACCCTCTGTGGCTTGGTTTTGAGGCATACTTCTTTAATGAAGTGCTGGTTTTTCAGACGTATGCCCACACCCAGCTCCCCTCTTGTCTGGTGAAGGGAGAAAACTCAGCAGGCCCCTTGTCATCTCCCTAGGCTGGAAGCCAAATGCCCAGGGCTCGGAGGACTTTTTCTAGACAAGTTTACCAGCAGTAGGCTTATGGATTGGAGAGCAGGGTGCAGTTTATATGAAAAAAAGTTTACAACTGGCATGCTTATCCTAGGGTCACATGTTGCTGTGGAGAATCAAGGAGACTCTTAGTCTATTTATATGTTGATGAAAAATTCAGTTCAAATCTAAGTGAAGCAGTTCATTTGTACACAAGAGTCTGGGGAATGAAGTGATATCAGAGATGGGGAACTCTTGTCTGAATACTGAGTGGTTTAACCATCCAGGTTGGCCATTCTTTATGCATTTTAGGGTAAAGGAATGATACTATTTTAAGATCCTGTTCATGTCAGGCAGAACTGAGTCAAACATTTTCTCTGCCTTCAATCTACTATTTTCTCCTTCTCCTGACAGGCAGATCTGAAGAATCAGCTGGGAGACGCTGGCTATGTAGTATTTGGAGTAGTGCTTTTTGTGTGGGAACTCTTGCCCACTACCTTGGTAGTTTATTTCTTCCGAGTTAGAAGTCCCACAAAGGACCTCGTAAGTATACCATTTTATATTTGCATAGAACATTTAACTTTCATGAAACCTGCAATTAGAATGCTTTTCTAGCTTTTTTTTTTAAATATAGGAGAGCCTCTTTCAGGCCACTGTGGTATAGAAAATCCCTTGACTATTTTATTCAGACTTTCTTTTCTTTAATTCTCTTTTTAGGACAATGTTTTTTGGTTTAGCTTTATTTTGCAAAAGAAAGTAAGATGCATTTCCTGATCTGGGGAAAATAATTAACTACTTTGGTTAATGTGACACAGCCTCACTAGTATTTGAGTATTGCAGCAAGTAGATAAGGTTTTCTTCTAGCAAAGGACAGAAGAGAATGATAATTTAGTTCCCTACCCCTATAGTGTGCTGGGTGGTGAATGAGATGACAAGGAAATAAAAGTTCATACCAGGAAGGGTGCTGTGAAGTCACTCCCTCAGTTTGGTCATGTTTCTGCTCAACCAGCTTCATCTAAATGATTTATATGGGCAGTGTAGAAAATGCATAAGTAGCAAGAGTACAGAAAACTCATGGGAGCCTTGAATTCCAGCCACACAAGCTGGTGGAAGAATTTTGATGGACGTGTGAGCTCAGAAGGGAGTTACTGAATTGTGGCCCGGGTGGGCATGAGGAAAGTTATAAAAGGAAGCTGCCAAACAAGTTGCAGTTCTTAGTTCATGCCCAGCTAACATGGGCATTGTTTATCTTTTTTTTCTTCTTCATCTCTGGATCATCATTACTGAGGCAGGACAAGAAAGTGGTAAGGCTGGGCAGGTGGGGCATAGCCAGGCCTATGGCCCTTGATTGTCTCAGGATGAAATCCAGCAGTATGCCTTGGAATTTTTTTGAGATGGATTCAGTTTTGGGGGGAGCAGACACAGTGGCAGGATATGAAAATGGGACAGGCAATTGCTCCCCAAGTGATGTCACCTTTAAAAATTTTTTATTAGAAATGTTTACATGATTATATATATCCAAACTGCACTGTTTATTCTACTTTGGCTAATTTGGACATCTCTCAATCAATTAAAACTGATGATTTGTTGTTGCAAGCAATAGTGGATAAAAGGCTAACCCCCATTAAACAAAAGCAGCTGCAGTGAACACTCCAGGTGAAAGGAGCAAACTCTCCAGGTGGGGAGGACAATGTTAGTCTCTTGTGGCAAGGCACAGTGCCTGGGAGTGTGCCCAGTGATCATCTGTCTTTCTAGACCAATCCTGGAATAGTCCCCAGCCACGGATTCAGTCCCAGATCTTACTTCTTTGACAACCCTCGACGATATGACAGCGATGATGACCTTGCCTGGAACATTGCCCCTCAGGGACTTCAGGGAAGGTAAGAGTGTTCACTTAGAGGGGGCCTTGTGGAGGAGAGGGTTACATCATAGCAATGATGCATCTGAAGGCTAGAAAGCACCAGGAATGAGAAAGGACTGACAAAGTTTTAAAAGCCCCATAGTATTGTTACATATATTAGCGTTTCCCAAACAGTAATTCATGGACACAGTTTCTTTAATAGTAATTCCATTTGCATGATAAGAAATGAAGGTTTAAACAGAAAATTGGCTTACATCACAGAATTTCTCAGTCTGTAGTATGCTAATATACACTCTGGATGTCTAAGAGCACTAGGCTATGAAATCACTCAGTGGAACATGATTCGGGAAATCAGGCAGACTTCTCCAATGAGATGTTCTGATCAATTAAATGGTACTCACTTTTAAAATACCGTCTAGCCAGGTGTGGTGGCTCACGCCTGTAATCCCAGCACTCAGGAGGCTGAGGCAGGAGGATTGTTGCGAGTTTGAGACTGGCCTGGGCTACAAGGTGAGCTCAAGGCCAGCCTGAACTGCATTGCGAGATCCTGTCTCAAAAAAAAAAAAAAAAAAAAAAGCCTAAGGACCAAATTTTAAATTTGGTGTCAGTTCTTAATTACAATGCAGTCAGGTCAATACTATCATAAGCCTCTTATTTCAGATGAAACCGAGTCTCTAGAGGTGGGGTGATTTGGTCCAGCTCACACAATTGCTGAGAAGCTGGGCTTCCAGCTGAGGCAGTTTCTTTGGATGTGAGTGCCGAGTCATAAGACTATACAGATAGTTTGTCTATAGCTTAGCACCCATCTCCTAGTGTCACTTATGTGTATGCTGTACTTTCATGTGAACTGTAACAGGAAGAGTCTGGAAAATCCACCTGCAGATTTGGTTCATAATATTTTGGAGAGGGCAGTTAAATATAACCGGAGTCCACAGCAGCATACACAGTGCTGCAAGAGAGTAAATGAACTTCACTGAGCTGGGGAGGCAGCATCTGAGTCCCCGAGCCCCTCAAGTGCCTGGCTCAGGTCACTGTGCAGTCAGGATGGTGATAGTGGCAGCCGTGGACACCCTTCCTGTCCTTAAACTAACCTGTAGGTGCACTGCTCGCTGTCCACTCATCATTTTGTCCTTTCAACCTGTGGATCTAGGTCAGAAGCTGCCAGAAGAGCCAAAAGGGCTGCCTTGGTGCTTGCTGAGCCTGCAGCTGTCATCCCAGAAACCCTCCCTTCCCTCCCAGTCCCAGCAGAGAGGGGCTTATCTTTATGCAATTCTTTGTGAGCTTAAAGACATGCATTAGCGTTTCAATGTAAATGTGTTTTCTACTGGGGTGAAGTGGTAAGAGATATACTAGCTCTTTTCCTTTTTATTAGTAACAGTGACAGAAAGGTTTCCTTTAAAAACTTAAGAGTTGTGAAGAGGGTCCTTGTTTTTTGGACACAACTAAGAAAAGCAGACCAATGCGCAGGCCAGCAGATAGAAAAAAACTAGCTGGAAGACAGCTGATAAACAAGGACTTCTCAATGTCAAAGACTGCCCTTTAGGTTGCTGTTATTCTGAGTACCACTTTTTCTCTAAAACTATCCACCCTGTTAGCTCTGCTTATCCCTTTAAATCCACTTTGTATTGTCACTTAAAGAGAATTGATGAAGAAAACAGTCTGTTGAGTTCTGTGTTCTAAGGACTGTTAGGCGTAAACTCCCATTTTATAGAATTTGTCCAGACACATACAGTGGTGAGCTGCATCCTACATAGGATTGAAACAAAATTTAGTAGAAAATGTGTTACACATTGTGACTGGTTTCAGGTTCTAGTATGACCAGACTAGTGAATGGAGGAGTGTTGCACAGCACTGTTTTGGGTGAAAATGGAATTTAAGAAGCCAATCTAGGGACTGGCAGGGTAGCTCAGGGGTAGAGCATCTGCCTAATTTGCACAGAGCCTTGGGTTCCAGCCCTACCACCACATACACACAACAAAACAAAGAATTTGGGGATTGACTAGAGTTTATACTAGTTCCCAGCTGTTTCCCTAAACTGTCTCTCATACCTATAGGATTTTACCTCTCAAGCCACTGATTTTTTTTTTTTAAGCTTTGCTCCAGACTACTATGATTGGGGACAACAAACAAACAGCTTCCTAGCACAAGCAGGAACTTTGCAGCAAGACTCAACTTTGGATCCTGACAGACCGAGCCACGGGTAGCCATCAGTTGGCTTTGTGGAAAGAAGATGCCTACTGGAAAGCTCCACAAAGATAAACTGCAAGATGGTGGTCTTTAGGGTGCTTTTCCTTAACATAAAGGACTTGGGTTTTATTATAGGTTCCCAGGACTAAGCAAGCAATACTTTAGATTTATAGATCCTATTTTAGTACTAATAAGTGAGCCTATTTCACTGGGTATAATTTAAACTTTTAAAAAATCTGTACTTTTATAAAGATGTATTTTATATAACTTAATAATAATGCTAAAGTATACTAGGGTTTTTTTTTTCAAGAACGTTATTGCAATATATGTTGTAGTTTGCACAAGACTGTTATGCATAATTCACTTTAAAACAATGTAATATATGGTCTAATAGTTTTTTTTTTTTTAAGCTTTTGGACTAAAGTATTCTGTAAATCCTTACCTCTAAAGGTCACTCAGACTCGTTCATCCTGATAGACTACTGAAATTCCCTTGACATCTGATTCCAGTGTAGAAAGTCAAAAGAAATAGCTTTTTATCAGTCTTTAACTGACTTTTTAGTACATTAAGGTCTAGATGTTTTGTTTCAAAGGTTTTCTTGACATTTTGCCAAAAGTCTGGTACTTCCTTTTATCAGGGCACCAATGTATACACTTCAGTGCTAACAGGTGGACCATGTTAACAGTGTAGCTGACACTATTAAACCTCCTACTATAAACAAAGTGACTGTGCATAGTTTTTTCAGCTCAAATAAAATGTTACCTCACAACTATAGCAAGACTGTTCATTTCCAGCTCAGTGAGTGATCACTATAATAAAGGAGAACCAAGAGCATCCCAAGAGAGCATTATACCCCAAGTGCTGGTGTCAAAAGACAGGAATCCAGATAGTTTTAGTAACCGCCAACCATTAAATCATGACTTTTATTTTTAAAGGGCATGCTCCATTAAGTTGTATCTTCAGAAATTCCTGTATCTTTTAATACAGTGGTGTCTTCGCTCACAAATGCTTGTTTGGAAAAAAATTATGAACTCTGTATCAGGTGACAAACAATTGCAGTTATCTTTCCTGCATGAACATTGCCATCTTTTGTAGAATCATGGAATGAATGAAGTTAGTGAACCACTATATTTGGTTAGCAGAGGACAGGTATATTTTAAGAGTAGAGTGTTTGGGGCCAGGGATTTAGCTCAGTGGTACAAGTGCCTGCCTGGCAAGTGCAAGGTCTTGAGTTTGATTCCCAGTACAAAAAACAAAACAAAACAAAACAAAAAAACCACTGTCACTAAATTATGTAACAGTATCTACCTTATACTACATAAACACTGCTTATAAAATTGAGATATTCAGCATTGACAGAAACCATAAATCTACTTTTTTTGACCAAGCTGCTAATCATACAAACTTATTCTTTGTTGAATAAAAAAAGATACAAGCACCTTAGGGTCAGGGTTAGGGTTAGAATGCCCTCCTTTTTAAAAGTTAATGCTGAAACTTTGAGGAGTTCTGTCAACACATACTAGAAGACTGTAAGAACCATGACTGGGGGGAGACTGTCCTGTCCACTTTGCACGCCTGGTGGGGAAGGAGAAAGGAAGGTCTCTTGAGCTTCTTCATTCATCTGCTGTTGGAGGCCACCAGTGCCCATGGAGAGGGAAAAGGAGGTGATTACCGGTCCAAAAAGACCCAAACATTCTATTTTAAAGTTGCAAGTGCATGAGGAAGACTTGTATGAGGAAGAATTAGTATTACATAAAGTTTTGTATCATCACCCATGTCTGTGTGAATGCCACGGCTGAAAGTGTGTGTCTGTCTACTAGAAGGGATGTCAGCTCTGTAGCTGTCTAACATTCTAACTCATCTGTGCAAAGAGCCTTCACTGGTTCTTTTTTTGTAAATAGTCTAGAGTGTCTTACACTTAGTTACAGTTGATAAACGCACTAGCATCTTCCAAACTGCTCAGTCCTTTTAGGGCACTGATGGTGAACCTGCCTAGAGATGAGTGCCCAAAGTGCAACCTAAAACCCACTTACTGCAAAGTGCTAGCATTGCAAACCTGAGATTTTAGTTTAGAAAAAAATAACTTATACATTAACATCTTTTGTTTTAAAAGGAAAATATGCATCCTATAGGTTTGCCACCTCTCTCACTTAGGACAACTGCTTTCAGCCTTGGTGTTGAGCTGACACAATCTCTGTTGAAAGCATGAGTAAATATTCATCAACTTGGGACTTGACACTGAGAAAAGATTCTTATTCATAGCTACATACTGGCTATAAATAAGAGATTGCTTTCCTTTTTTTTTTTTTTTTTTTTTTTTTGGCCCTGGGACAAACTCAGCTCATGCAAGCTAGGTAAGTGCTCTTATCACTGAGCTACACCTCCAGCTAATAGGTGAATTTATGTGAAAACTAGGCATTCACCTGTTTCCCCTTAAACCTGCATTTCCTTTCTCTACTCCCTGAGCTGTGTCTGGGCCCTGCCCCATTTTCCCTGGCACTGACTTAACGCCAATGAATTCTTTAGTTGCAAACTTCCATTGTCCTTTTGGACCTTGGGTGCCTTACCAGTGTGTTAGATTTTGATGTCCAGAATCAACTTTCTACTCCTGAACTTGAACCTTTTTCGAACTGGAGCCCAGAGATCTACTCTCCTCACCTAAATCTATGACCTGTGTCTCTTCAGTCTGCAGTGTCTTCAAAAGTCCTCCCTTTCTGTACTGATTCCTGTTACCATGACCTTCATTCATTAATCTAAGCCCCAGGAGTCCTTCCAAGTCATGGTGCTCCTTAAAGGTACATTAGCTAAAGTACAGAAAGGGTGCATTTGGACAAGCAAATACTGCTTTCCCAGGGCCCTTAAATGTGCTTAAGTGCGACTCCTTGCTGTGCTTCACCTGGGTGAACTCACCAGTCTGGAGCCTTGACTGAGAGGCTGCAGAACACTTACCCACCTGAAGGTACGTTCTGTGAAGGAAGGCCACAACCTGACACCAGAGGTAAGCCCCAGCCAACAGGTGTCTGGGGAGTGACTTCACCTATAACGATGTAATGGCACTGACAGGAAGATGCCACAGTTCGTTCCTGTGGAGGGGACCTTCTCCATAGACAGGTTTCTAGGTTAGCACATATCCTCTCCAGCTGACATGTTCATTGGGATAATTTCTCACTATAAATGGTATATAATCTAGACTATAGAATGCTAACTTAGACTTTTAACTACTGTGTATTGATTTTACTGGTTTACTACCCATTTAAAGGCTCCTCCCTCTTACAAATTTTTGACAGATATCCAAAGAATACTGACAGATTATGAATATTTGGACATAACAGGAAGAAAGGTAATGAATATATTATATGTACATAATCCTCAAATCATTCTTGGAGATGATATCTTAAAATAGAAGCACCAAGATTAATTCCACAGCCACTACACAATATGCCTCTCTTTGCCTATACCTGATTGGCAGAGAGGATACTGAAATAACCCACACAGTAAGTAGATCTTTATCAGGAAACAAGTCAAATTAAAAAAATGACTATCTGTGGGTAAAAGTGCTCCAAAAGTTAAAGGATTATTTTAAGCTTATATGGAAAAGTAGAAAAGTAGGCAAAAGATGAATATAAATATATACAAAGCAAATACAAATGGCTCTTAAACATTAAAGTTTGTCAACTTTATTCATAATTAGAAAATAAACTAAAAAACATCATTTTTCCCATTTATCAGAATGGCCCAAGCCAACATTATAATAACATCTCTGACAATGAGGGTATGGATCAGCAAGTATATAGCCATAAATTTTAGATGGCATGTGAATTGGTACTGTTCCCTCACGGAGGAGTGTACCAGTTAATGTCCTTCAAAGTTAGAAAGGCACATAGTCTTTAACCTCAGAACTCCCTTTGTGAGTATTTCTTACGCAGGCACATATGCAAATATAAAATGACATCTACATGGTCTGGAAATAACCCAAATGCCCATTAATGGGACCAGTTAAATGATAGCACATCTATATAATATAATACCAGGTAGCCCCTGAGAAAGTAACAAAACTTATCTACTGATGTGTGGAAAAAAGCAAAATAGTGTGTATGTGATGTCACTTTGGAAAAAAAGAGAAAATAAGACATTTGCATATGCCTTTAAAAGTACAGATATGAGAACAGGGATAGAGAAACAGTGGGCACCAGGACAGACACTTGAGTCAAATGAGATAAGCCCTGGCAAAACTGGAACACAAGGGGAAGAGGCTCACTGACGTGTGCCCTGGGAGGCTAGAGGACAGGAGAAGTCTGTTCTGAAATCAGAGGCCCAGCTAAAAAATGCCAGTTGTTTCATTTGCTCACACCCATCAAAACAGACCAACAAAATATTAAAACCCCATATATTGGGTGCCACCTGGGCATCCTCCTTTGGAGCCCATCTTGGTTAATGGGAGCGCTCTCTTTAATAAACTCTCCACGTGTGTTCTGTGTCTACTTCATCCTTCATTGTCTTCAAACATGAGCTCACAGAGAAAACATAACAATTGGAAATAAGAAACCAACAGCAGAGGTTGTGTATAGTGGGGGTGCAGCAAGTTGGGCCATGGAGACATTTACTGTGTAACTTTTGGTTTTCTAAACCCATGTGAATGTACAACCTATTTTTAAAAATCAAACAAAATATGCTATTTTTTAATTGCTACAAATCAAAAGATGCTGAAAGTTTCTACTTTCAGTTTAATGGTAATAGACCAACTTACGAAATGATGTAGACTATGTTTATAAGTAGAGGCTCTGGAGTTAAAGATATTCTGGCTTCAAATTCTAGCTAACATGACACAGCATTTTTGACTATCTGTATTCTTAAATCTAAGACAGAATTTTACTTACCTATTACTGCTTTGGTGAAGATGAAATTGTGTGTGGAAAGCCCTTAATTCAGGGCTTGCCAAACCTTGCCTTCGGCTACCTGGAAAAATACTTTCCCCTATTCTGCATATTATACACATCTTCAGCTCATACAAGAACATTTAAAATGGGAAAAACAAGGCAAAAGATTGCAGAAAGATGTACTTTAATTCACATTTTCTAGAGTCTGATGGTACAGCAGCAAATTACTTGGAATTCTGTTCACAAAAATCAAATCGGGGCCCACAGATATTACTGAAAATAGAACAGGGACTTATGTGTTGGGCTTTGACCCACCTAACCTGTCTTTTGGTGAACAGCTATGCTTTCCTCAGGTATCTCAGTTTCCAAAACTGCTGGGAGGGGTACTGTGAACTGTGTTCAAGTTTCCAGCTGAAGGCAATGCTGATGAAGACCAAAATAGCTGTCCTTTCTTACATACAATGGCACCTAGGCAAAGTGGAAAAGTGGCACAGTGTTTCATACACATAAGACTACAAAATTGACTAATTCAAATGTTTGACGTCAAAACATTTGATAAATTTTTAAGTAAAATCTATTACTATTCTGATTTTCTTCATAACCCAAGAATCAAAACGAGAGACACTGAAAATTTACCAATATACAGTTTGTCTAATTTACAGATTCCACTTGCAAAAAAATTGCATGCCATTGAAGGAAAAATGCTTCCTTTTCTTCATGTTCATTATTTCTTCAATTGTTACAATCATTTCTGTCAGTTACATGGTGAAGTGCTGGATTTTAAAGTAGGTGAGAACATCACAAACAAAACGCCAAAAGGGGCTCACTAGCCGGCATGTTCACACCAAACTGCTTGCAGAAAGGGGAACATAAACTGGAAGACAGTCCATAGTACAAGGACCTAAAACAACACCAGGCTGACAACACACAGGCTCCTACAGTTTACGCAACGTTAGAAATACACACATATATAAAATGTAGGCAGGCCCTCCCCAGTCTGATTTACAGTAAAATAGTTAACTAAATTACAGCTTAAAAATACTTCGTTTGTTTCTTAGTGAAAAAAAATCATTAAAACTTTAAAGAAAACATCTTACTCCAACTAAATCTCTAATTTCCTAGAACACACCTATTTTTCCTAAGCTTGAGGCAAATTACAGTAAAGAAAAACGCAATAAATAGAGACTAAGGATTTTCTTTAGTAATAGTGTTTAAATATCTTTTAACTACAAGAATGGTGAAATAACACTACCAGGAAAAATTTAATTTACAATAAAAATATACAAAGTACAAAATTTTTCACATTGTTTAACTCCAAATGAACACTAAAAATAATTAATGTGCTATTAAAATTAGTAGATAATTGCTTTCAAAGCTGTTTGCCTTAAGGTCTCCACCCTCCCTCACCATATAATGTTTGCAACCCTAAAAAAGCAAAGAAAAAGTGAAGAAAGTTCTCATCAAGCTGGTCTTTACTATTCTACAAGCACCACTGCCACAACCAAATCCCAAGTTTTATAAGTTGGTGATAATTAGGTGAGAAAATAGTGAGACCTTATTCCCCAACTATATTCTTCACAGGACAGCTAAATATTTTTAAAAGGGGGTAAACTATGTACAATTTAAAATATGTCAAAACTCAACACATTTCAGACTTTGGCAGAATAGGAAGTGGGTTTAAGGGCACTTATTTCAGAAAAGAGAGTCTAAGGAGAAACTAGACTAACATTACTTCACAGATGCAACCTTTCAAATCAGTCCTATTTTATCTACTGACACCTTTAAAAGATTCAAGATTTTAAGTATTGTTTGAAGACTTTAAATCCCAGGTTTACAAACTGATAGTCTAGGACCTATGAGTTGTTCCTTGGTCCAGACCATACAAAGTACCATCAATACAAAATGAACTAAAGATGGAAAGAGGAGGGAGAGGACAGGAAGTTTAGAAGATGGCTACCTTACCTCCCTGCTGAATATCTCACTGGAGGAAAACAGACGGGGAGCTAGAGGATTGCATAGACTGTATTCAAAATTAACTCCTTTAAAAATGCTTATTTTAAAATAGCAAATTGTATGTAGTTTTAATTTGCATTATAAATTCATAGAATTCCATGTGTTTTATCAAGAAATAATTATATGAATGGGCAGGGTTTTTCTTCTTAAAGGAACATGTCTAAAATTAGGAGAGAAAGAGAGGCAGAGTTGGAAGGTGAGCTGCAGGTTCTGAGTAAAGAACATTCTTGCATAGCCCAGTAGTACACAGCACATCTGCCTGGCCACCTGAGCACGGGGACGAGCACTCACCTAGCCACCTCTCAGCACCACAGGTTCCTCAGACCCAAAACAAAGAAAGTGGGACCACAACTAAACACCTCAAATAAAAAAACCAATAAATTGCAGTTGGAATCCTGGGGAATCTTAAGGAACCTCTGAAACCACCCACCAAAAGGGCTGTCACTGCACTGACAGCTCCATTATAGATGACAGCTGTAGTGCTGGGCAAGGTTAAAAACACCTTAAGTCACTGACAAATTTCACCACTGATAGCAGCCCTGAGAACAATGGTTCCCTAGTTCTCCTTTTCTACAATAGATGGTAATGGTGTTATTAGAACAGATAGTCATTTAAAGTTCAACAAGTGGAAATAAAAGAACAACAGAATAACTGCAAAACCAATTTGAAACAAATATATTCAATAGATAGAAACACAAACACAGAATTAGTATAACTTACACTTTTTAAAAGTATATACTTCACTTATAAATAGCTCTAATAATCTACTATGGATCATAAATATTCAAGAGAACATTTGAATTTTCTCTTTTAAGAGTTCAGAATTCTTGAAGTCTTAGAAGATTAGTCTTTTTGCTGAATGTCCAAGACTAAAAAGGCTTCACATAGTCCCTTCATGTCTCTAATTAGGCATATAAAAGCCTTCATTACCTACTGTGTTGTAATAAGACTTTAAAATTCTGTAACTCTCTTATACTTGTAGAAAGCCTATAGGAGGGGGGAAAAAAGCAATGTTAGTACATACAGCTAATATGATGTGTACATATTTCAAATTACTGATTCTGTTATATGAGGTATAATTTAAAAGTGAAATCTACAATATATTAGCAACACTAAAAGATTCCATTTTTAAATGAGTATGCTCTGATTTTTTTTAATTGAACACTGACAAAACATGGAGGTATGGTTATTTGGTCTTGGCTTAGAAAAGGCAGAGAAGCTACTCAGAAAGTAGATTAAGTTGGAAACCAAGACAGGAATAATTCATAATAAATAATCTCAAATCAGTTATATTGGACTTTATACTTCATTTGGCACACTCCTCTCCAAAAACAAACAAAAAATCTACAACCCCAGTTTTCCTTATGTACAATTGAGTTGACAAAAGAAAAATACAGTATTTCTCTTTCCTACAATTTAAGAGTTAAGCTATTTTTATCAACACTGGAAATGTTATCATTTATTGAGAGCTTAGTATGTGCCAGGCAACTTTCTAGCCTACTTACTGTGTATATGACCTCAAAAACACTGAAAAGCATCAAAGTACATACAATTAACCCTGGTTTTACATTTCTGGAAAACTGAGGCTCAAATTGATGAAGTATTTCCCCAGGTTCACCCAGATAATAGGTGGATTTTAAACTAAGGTTTTATTTTTTTCTTTTCACCTAAAAAGGAAGCAGGCCAGAACAGCAGGGATTTGGTGGAGCCCACACTGCTAGTAAATTACATGCCAGGATTCTAAGACTCCTACAGAACCATAAAGTTAATGGGTTCTAGATACAGAACTAAAACTACATGAATGCGTTTATGAGACCCAGGGAAATATGCATAAAATTATTTTTTTTCTTAATCTTACTTGGACTTAAGCATTTCAATTAAAGTCTTTTTCATTTTAGCTTTATTTTTTTTCCCTTTATTTATTTTATCATCTTTTTGAGACAGGGTCTTGCTATGTAGTTCAGGCTGGCCTTGAGCTCACTTTGTAGCACGGGATGGTCTCCAATTTGCAATGATTCACCTGCCTCAGCCTCCTGAGTTCTGGGATTACAGGCATGTGCCACCATGCCCGATGACTTTTTGTTTTCTAAAACAGGGTCTTACTATGTAGTTCAGGCTGGTCTTTAACTCACTGTGTAGGCAGACTGGTGTTGAGCTTTCGGTAATCCATCTCAGTCTCCTAAATACTGGGATTATAGGCATGAACCTCCATGTCTGGCTTCGTTTCTATTTCATTTTAAATAAGTTTTATCATTTCTCCTGTGTTAACTTCCTTTGGTCCTCAAAAGTAGGTAGACTGAATTTTTCATAAAATACAGATTAATAATGGACATTCTATCTTGTGTTTTAAATCTCAACCTATACAGTTATCATTAATACAGGGAAGCAAGAGGTATGATTTCTGCTAAGATGGGAAATTATATGTATTTTAAATTATATCTTTTGAACATATGCATGTCTTTTAAACATACAAATACTAAGAAAACATAAGCAAAAATTTCTGTATCACTTGGTCCCTTATTAAAAACTTTCCCTTGATTTGACTTTTTGCCCTATTTTTCCAAGACAGCATAGTATTATTTTTTATGACTCTTATTTTTGTGTTCTGTGTATTCCTCAGTTGGTACTACAAATATCTCTGTAGGAAAATTCAAATTATTCTTGAAACTGTTTGTGGTTTAAACAAGCAAATATGTCCATAAACAAAAAAATGGAGTGGAAATGGGTGAGATTCCTCAGTTTAAGAAATAAAGAGCGGACAAGTGTTGAATCTCCTCTCTTGCTCTCCTTGACCCCTATAATTGTACTGTAACAAGTTAGAGTCACCAAAAAAGATTATTAGGAGACTATTTTCCTCATAAAATTCAGGGGCAAACAGACTGAAAATACTGGCAGTTATTCAGAAACAATTTTTTCTATGACCTATAGAAAAACTAACTTGTCAGCCCTGAGGCTATTCTAGGCAAAGTGAGAACAGGTATAATATAATTGCATCATTTTCTCAACACACAAAACCAGAGCAAATTGTATATTAGAAGAGAAGGTGATTTCTGCACTATGGAAAGCTGCAGGGGAATTAAGACTTTGCTTCTTTACTGCAGAAATGTTTCTTACCTTCCAAAAGCATTTAAAAGGGCCACTATTTCCTGCCGTGTGAGTTGGAAGCCTTTAGAAGGGCTGTTCTCTGGAAGCTTTTGGATTTCTTTTTCAGAGAATAGTATCTTCAAGGCAGTTCCTAAACCTTGAGTCTTAAAAAAACAAAAATAAAATACATGTACAAATAACTTAATATAACAACTGTAATAAAGCTTTGAAGGAATACCTAACCACCCTGATGACCATCAGGAAACTCATATGAACTGAACTTTTCACCAAAAACAATTTTTTTTAGAGACAAGATCTCGCTATGCAGTTCAGGCTGGCTTCAGACTCATGCCAATCCTCCTGCCTCAGCCTCCTGAGTGCTGAAATTATAGGTTTGTGTCACCACACCTGGCCAAAATGTAAAACTATATGCACAATATAATTTTTACTCCAAAGTTTACATGTAAATAAATTTAGCTAAACTGTTAAGGAAACCCGGATAATCTAACACCTCTTGTCCATGCCCTATTTCAGATTACTAAGATCTTTGTTCTAAGCTTTGAAAATACTACATAAGGACTATAACATTTATTTGTCAACTTCAAAGTTTTTTCTTTTCTGAGTTTTTTGTTTTTCTTCTGGTGCTTGGAATTGAACCCAGGGCTTCATGCATGCTGGGCAAGTTCTCTACCTCCGAGACAAACCATTTTTTATAGGCCCCAGTAATTCAAAACTCAGATTATCAGTGATAACTACTTAAATTTCTCAATTATTAACAGAGGACAAAAACCGCCTTGAATTTCAGTGTAGCATCCACTGAAATAACTATTTTGAGACTTGGTCCTCCTATGTAGTTCAGGCTGACCTCAAACTCATTAAGTAGCCCAGTCGGCCTTGTGATCCTCCAGCTTCAGTCTCCTAAATGCTGAGATTATAATCATATGCCACCACACCTGACTTAATTCTGCCTCTTGATTTTCTCTAACTTACTATTGTCTTTGCACAGAAACAAGATTAAAATTATCAAACAATCCTTTTGGACTGAGTATTCAGGGTAATGATCTTTCTTTGTAGAGTTTTTGTTTCTTATGACTCAGTGACTTCTTTTGACTATCAAGACAAATTCAATTTTTATAATTTTACCTTGTAAATACATAAAATTCTTTATTCATACATCAGTGTCAGAAATGAATCTGAGATTGTACCACAGACATGAGATAAAGAAAAATTTTAACAGAGTAACAGAAAAACATCCTTGCATATGTATACACAACAGAGTTTAACTGTATTTTTTATAAATAAAACAGAAAAATCACACTATGTATCTGCCTGCTGGTAAACTCAAATTCAGTGAATGAGGATATTTAAATAAATACTTGCAATGACTCATTGAAACAATGTAAGGTTAATAGTTTCAGAAGAAAAAGCATACATACCTGTAATTTTCCCCATAATCTGCATTTGTCACATCCAACACAGTCCATAATATGGGAAATATTCTTGAAATGTAACCGAAATTCCTCCTAGCAGGCAGAAAATATTTGCAGACTAATTAGAATATTCTTTTTTTTTTTTTTTTTGAGACAGAGTTCACACTATGTAGTACAGGCCAGCCTTGAACTCATGGCAATCTGCCTCAGCCTCCCAATTACTGGGATTACATGATCACGCCCAGTTTGGCTTAATTAGGCTTTTAAAAGTAAATTCTATTTAATCTATAAGAATTAAAATTTATTAATGAATGAGCTGCTTTTCAAAAATAAAAAATGATTTGAATTTGTGCAGCAAAACATCACAAAAACCGACAATGGGAATTTATATAAATTCATTCTGCATATTAATTTACTTTTTATTGGGGGGCTACTTGATGCAAAGCACCAAAATATACATTATGACAGACCTGAAAGTAAACAATACTTTACTTTTAAGGAATTTAACTGCTGTTTCCATTTGATACCTACATAAGACTAATGGGAAATATATCTTTTTTATGTTTCATTTACTTTTGAGGATTTGCTTTGTGTGCATCTAAATGAGAATGCTGGCCCTAGAACAATGATTAAGTTTTAAATCATTCCTTACTACTACACTGTTTGTCACAGGTGTTTAATTGAGGATCACCATTTATAGCAAAATCCGATCAGAGGAGTTCAAAAGTTGCAGACATAGGAAAGAAAAGTGTTTAGATGCATACAATTAAAATATAAACAGTGAACAGAACCCCATCCTATATCTCAACCAAGAATGGTTTTTACCTTTAATGATTTGGCCCCCTTTTTGTCACCTGCAAACATGGATTTCTCATCAAAGTGCATGGGGAAGGACCTGGTAAAATGACAGTATCATGATAAGTTACAGATGAAAAATTCAAGTACCTTGTATTAGAGTTAAGAAGAATTTTCTATTTGTATACTTAAGATTCATTATTCACTTTTAGGACAGTAACAGTTCACATGAAAACTATTTAATAAAAGACCACAAATGGCTACGTAATTTAGTAAGATTGTCATGTTTGAAGGAAACTGCATGATAATCTTAAAAGTGAAAAGCAATTTATGTGGAAAACATGCACCCTCTCATGAAATTCTTTTATAACTTAATTTACTTTTAGTTCCTTTTAATATAACTTTCTTCCATGCTCATATTAACATCCACTAAACTTGAGTTTTAGCAACTAAGCATTTCTTTAAAAAAATTATGTTCTGGAAAATAAGGCTAATACTCCTCTATGTATCCATCTTTATACTTTTGATATCACTTAGATTTAAATAGCTAATATACTTTTGATACCACTTAGATTTAAATAGCAATTGGAGGAATACAAAAATTGATAGAAAATGACTTAAAAGCATTACAATTTGAGAGAATGCACAATCTCAAATCATACTTTAAAATACAGCCTATTTTCAAGTATAAAGGTTTCTCTAACAGAGCTTTATAGATTCTTTTTAGTTCACATGTTTAGAAATAATTAATGGGCTGAGGATATAGCTCAGTGGCACAGCACCTGCCTGGCAAGCACAAGGTCCTAAGTTTGATTTCTGGTACCACAAACAAAACCTTAGAAATAATTAAAATTTTATTGTTCTACTGACATTTGCCTTCTCAGTTCTACTTTTCCGTTTTTCTAACACCTAGGAGACGGTTTTGGTTGCATGTCAGGCATCACATCATCTGAACACAGTGTCAGGATATCTCAGAACACTGACAGTCCTTACTTTGTATCTTGAAAGATACTAAGTAGAAGGGTTTTGGTGTCAGCATCTTCTTCTATGTTTCCAGTGTAAAGATCCACAATGGAACGTTCAAAGTAGGGGGCCACCTTTGACAATGCTCGCAGCTCAATCAAGTATAGAAAGTATAGATTCTTCAGCCGTCTAGGACCTTCTCCTTTGGTTTCTATGGGGTCAAAGCGGCGTTTAAATTCTTTGATATTAGGTCCCCAACTCGGTTTACCCCAGGTTTCTAAAAAAAAAAAAAAGAGGGAAAGAGAGAGAAACACATTATATTGTTTTAATAAAGAGGACTTTGCTCTACAGAATATATATTCCCCTTCCAATTAATCTTTACAGTGAAAATGGCAAAATCTCTATTTAAAACTGATTACCTTCCATAAGATAATTTGCAGATAGATGTAAATTGATACTGGCATGAAGTCCTGACATAAGCTTATAGAAGACTCTCTTCTCCAGACATAAACCTGTTCAGAAAAATATTGGAAAAAGAAATCATGCATTTTTAGATAACTGAAATATTGAATCAAGGATAATCACTACCTAGGCTTATTTTCAAATTAAGATTCAAAACATTAAAAATAAATCAAGAAATAATATTTAAAAAACTAGATCAAGACGATCTCACTAGAAGACAAAGTAAGAATCTGCCTTCAGAATGGAGCTGTGTATGAGGAGAACTTAATGCAGAAAAAACAATGGTCAGGAGTGCAGACTGGGGAGAACCAGGAAGGAAGCTAAGCCCACATTGGTGAACCAGCCAGCATGTGGGCTGGGGAGAGAAGACCAGCACATGGCCCTTCCCCCAACCCTGAGCAACCAGCTGATTTGGAGGAAATGTATTATTTGATTGACTTTGCAGGCCTAAAGCGGGTAGTCTGAGCCACTCTTTAAAGGACAACAATATGCAATATAGTACCTATTGTAGATTTCCTACTGTCTTGTCACTGTTTTGATTCATTTTAATGTTGTTGTATTTCTTTTAAATTTTTTTAAAAAAGACAATAGTTTGGGCTTCTGCAGTCCAAACACTGTGGACTTTGCCAGTAAGTTCCCACATTGCCCAGGAGGTGATAGCATGTGTCAGGCCAAGAATTTAGTAAACCAAATGAACTATAAAGTTACTGTCTTGACCAAGCAGTAGTGGTTTCTCTCTATGCCTCTACTTGAACCTACTGTGAACCTACTTGGTAGCAACAAGAGGGACAGTAAGTCAATTAACATTCTGCCCTCCTCTCCTCTCCTCCCTCTGGCCAGACTGTCACCTGTGCCTGTTATCTCCTCAGAGGAGCCCTGAGTAATTGGGACAAGAGTTTAAAAAAACAAGCTGATTGCTGGACATTGGCACATGTCTCTTTGTCCTTCTCAACTCTGGTATTCCTTCCAGGCACTGTACCTCAATACAGGCATCAAAATATAGGTTGCTTAAACTGTAACTGGGATAACTTTCTATTCTTTTAGTAATATCTAAAAGCCTGACTCCAATCCTGGAGAGATTTGTCAAAATAATGTATTAATCTGATTCTCCTACATTATCAAAAATGTAGAGATAATTATAACTAAAGCTAGAGGAATTTACAACAGAAATGTCAGACTCCATCAATAAAAGTCCTAAGAGCCATGGGTTACAACTGCTATAACTTAGAAAGTTTCTAAAATTACCTGTCAACTCTAATGCTAATGCTTTTATTATATATGCCTTTATATATATTCTTTGATTATACATGTTTTGACTAAAGTTTGTTCTTGTCTAAAAGGTACCAAACCCTAAGGCATCATACGGATGAAACTAAAACCCACCAGCTCTTATCCACAAAAAGCCATATTGAAGCCTTAATTAACTATATTCAACAGATGTTAAATGACATTGTAGCTGATCTCTCTCCTAAATAAAAAAGGTAAAACTAATAAAACAGACCATCCTCCAAAATTAAATGGTATTAGACATTCTAAGCCCAGGAGGTACTTATGCAATTATAAAAACTAAATGTGTATACATTCCTGATCCTTTTGTTGATATCTCAATTAACTGTTCAAGATATTAGACGACAAATCAATGACATCAGATTCTAAAATTTCCTATACCTTGTCCTTATCCTCCTTATGGGAAGCCATTACTATCTCCTTTTGGTGGAACTGTTAACTTACTCATAATTATCCTGTTGATTCTATTATTTGGCCCATGCATGGATTGCCCATGGATGTCTTAAGAAATTTTTGATGTGCTTTAAGGTTTGGGTTTTTTGCATGTGGATATTCAGTTGTTCCAGTATATTTATTGAGGCTATAATCCTTTCTTCGCCTAATTGCTTTTGCATCTTTGCCAGAAATCAGTTATTATGTGGGTATCCATTTTGGGACCTTATATGGGTACTCTGGTGGTCTGTCTACCTTGATTACCAATGCCATTTTGGCATGACTGGTATAACTTTGTGATAAGTCGTGGCACCAGGAAGGGTTAGAGCTCTAATTCTGTTCCTTTATCAAAGTGGTTTAGACTATCCTGAGGCTTTTCTATTTTTACAGAAATGTAAGAATCAAAATGTTAATCTTTTGAAAAATGATGTTGGCAGTCTGGTAAGGGATTGTGTTTTCTGATCTTTATTATGTTTTTTCTATTCGTTTTTGGTTTTATTCTTTACTTTTGATTTCTCAAGGAAAGACATGGGGATATTTTATGGTTTTCTTCTTTTCTGATGAATATACCTGATGTTAAAAAAATTAAATATATATATATACTCAGAGAAAAAAATTTAAAAATATATGAAGATATGGAAAAGTTTTAAGAATCCACTGGATATAGAGCAATTAGCTTTCTCCCTTCTTCATTACCCAACAAGTAGGGCTGGGTGTATGTGTGTGTGTGTGTGTCTGTGTGTATTTTAGTATCATCCTGTGGAGGAAAATGGGTTTAACAGTAGAAGGTACAGTCTCATCTATACTCTGGGGGAATTTTCTTAATGTAATGGTATATATGTGGTATACTTTGCATTTGTGAAGCTTTTTCAAATTTCAACTTACTCTTTGTGCCTGAGCATAAATGGTCCTGTAGCAAGCAGCATCTAATTGGAAAAAAATACTTCTTTTTTGAGATCTTATTCTCTAATTCAGAATTCTTGCTAGAATACTCAAATTTTCATGGATAGAAACAAAAAAGTAGAAAAATTCTATTTTGTACCTTACTCCTAGAAGTCTAAGGCCAATTTTAAATACTCATAGATAATAAAGGATACAAGCAGTATAAATAGATCCAGTAAAGAATTAAGTACTAATTCTCCAATAAAAATTTCATCAAATCTGTTACCAAGTAGCAAAAGATAAATTTGAAATTCACTTTCTAGTTTTGCCAACCTACTTCTCTATTGGTACTTAACTCCAACAAAATGGCTAAAGGCTAGAGAAGAGCAGACAAATGACAGATCATAAAAATCCCTATGTCTAAAATATAGGCGCTGGAAAACTGGGATATATAACTTGTAACGCTTATAAAGCCTTTAACCTAGAGTGGGATAGGTAATAAGTGAGGAAAGGTGGGGCAGAAATGTACTTTGATGGCTGGAAAGAGGAGTAACAGCAAGCAAAATGGTAACCAGTAAGACATACAACATGCTTTACCAGGATACTAACACTGCTGGAGAGGTTTTCTCCTGCCTGTCTACTGCCAGGCAGTGGTGTGTCTGACTATGGAGGGCAGGTACAAGCCTTCTCAGTCTTGCTCTGAGGTAACATCTGCCAAGAGCGACTATGAAAGCAAAACTCACCAACTTCTAGTTTTAACTGTACAGAGCAAATTCAACTGTCCAATTCAGCAAATGGTTCTCTTCCTCTCCTAGAATTTCATTCAAATTAATTTTCAGCAATGGAATTATGGAACATTGATATATTCCTCTCTCTTATCAAAGGTCTAGATGTACAGTGGCAGCATACTTGGCATTTCCACATTATCCAGTGGTTTTCAAAACATTTTACAGAGATCATTTATGCTAACATTTTAGGTTAGTTGGGTTGTTTTTGTTACTCTGAAGCTCCAGATGACAAAAACTGAATCTCTGAAATGGCTGAGCTGGCTAGTAATAAAAAGGACTGCTCGCTGGAAGCATGTATCAGCATTCAGGAACACACAATAGGATACTAGAAAAATGGTTGAGACCTAGAGTCTAGTATTGACCCCAAATTTCATTCTAACCCTTGTTATCAATATTTGGCATTTCTGATTACCTCCTAAAGCCTAAATGCTACTTTCCACAGTTTGCATCTTTACAGTAGAACTTAATAGACATAGTTATGCATCTTTACGTAAATCATTTTCTCAATATAACTCTTAACAGTGTACAATCTTTTCTTTAATATTGATATATACACATAGTTCATTAAAAACAAAGAGCAGTTATATTCATAAGACAACATGACCAAGTAACAAGTAAAATAGAATTGACTACTTAGTTTAACTCTCTTTATTGTAACGTTATGGCTATGAAATACCAATTTTCCTATGTAATCAACTTGCTCACTTTCTACTAGTATATTTTAACTTTTAGTTTTATAAACCAGTATTAATTTGTTAAAGGGAGTTTTCAAAAATATCACATATCCAGTTATTAACATAAATTGTTAAAAGCCTAAAACATTTTTCAGCTCTCCACAAGTAACATTTTCTTTCAGCACTAGAAATAAGTGCAAAGTATCTAGTGTATTACGTTCTATATTATTTTATCTTTTAATGAGACAAGTTTTGACTATAGGCAAACATGTTTAGAACCTTCTGAACTCAATTTATCTTCCCTTATTTTACATTTAAAAACCACTGTTCTCTGAAGAGAATGTCTCTACTTTAAAGAAAAGTTTACTTACTGGTTATCAGAAGAGCCGTTCAGACGAGCACTACACACAGAAAGAAGTAAGCTTGGGGAAACCAGTTAGGCAAAGCTAATGACACCATTTGGCCTATATAATACATACCTAGTTTTCAGCTGACCACAAAATTTTTCAAATAATTTTTTCTTTAAATAACTTAAATGTGTGCTATTTCCTTTTAAACAACTGTCAAAATTATTTGTCTAAGTAATAAAATCCTAAAACTCACAAAAGTTTTTTTACAAAAAGCCAATAAATTTAAAACAAATTACCTTCTAGCCATGTGTAGAATGATTCTCCTATGAGAGAGGGTGGGGGGAAAACTAGGTTAAAATATTTCATATGAGCCAATTTGCCCTTCCCGTGAGTTGGCAGAAACTATGGTGGGCCTGAGAGGAGAAACAGGCCAGTTCACCCTTCCCATGAGCCAACTGTTGCGGGGTAAAGCACACGCATGCACGTACACATACATACACACTCCCACACACCCATAAGCAATTGGCTGAGGTAGCAAAACAACTTAATGCTTGTATTGTTCAACTGAATTTGCAGGCCTAACTAAGGTCAGTAGTCTGAGCACCTATTAAGAGGATAACAGTATGCAATATAGCAAATGTGGGAGATTTTCTGTCTTGTTTTTGAGATCCAATATTGTTCTGTCTTGTTTTGTTCCATTTTATTGTTTTGTTTTATTCAATGTTCTATTTTGCTTGATTTTATTATGTTTGATGGTATGGGCAGCAATTTTGAAGATAACAAGAGACATTATGGTAGCCATTACTGATTTTCTATTATCTTATTTTGAAATCCTGTATCACTTTCACTGTTTTGTTTTGACTGACTTTATTCTGTTTTGTTTGGTTTTATTCTCTTTAAAATATGCTTTCATTCTTTTGACTGGTTTTATTTTGTTTTGCCTTGTTTGATTTTATTATGTCTAATGGTATGGAAGTTATTTTGAAGAAAACAAGAGACACTGTGGTAGCCATTGTTGATTTCCTATTATCTTGTTTTGAAGTTCTGTATCACTTTTGTTGCTCTGTTCTGATTAGCTTTATTCTGTTTTGTTTGATTTTATTCTCTTTAAAATAATTCAAATGTTCATTTATATACTAGAATGAATGAAACTGTAAAATATTTATTATGTCAAATTAAGGACTATCACTAGAAATGTCTATGGCTTAAGGTGAAATGGAAAAACAGGCATATAATTTTAGAAAATAAAGTCCACATGTAATTTAAACAACATTAGAGAATGTTCTTTCCTTTTTTTGGTTACCGGGGATCGAACTCATGACCTTACACTTTCCAGGCAGGCACTTAAACCAGAGCTAAGTCCCTGGCCTAGAGAATGTTCTTAAAAATCATATTATTTTACTATTAATGTTTGAGACAACATTTTTGTCTAAATATTACATAAAATTTATTAAAGATTTAAACATTCAAAAGCATGGGGACAAGCTAGTTTAATAATCTTAAATTTGCTTTTGAGGATAAAATCATAGTACTTTTTTAAACTCCAGAAAAAATAGTGAATTAAAACTAATGCAAGATCAAATTACTAATAATTCCATTTTTTCCTAAGTCGATAAATGTAAGTATATATGCTTAATCACCTAAGTTTCAAGGAGTAATTTTAAAAGCCCCTGGTTTTCAACATAATTCTTCAGAAAGGTGGGCAGAATACAGAGGAGTCTGAGTTATCTGTGTACTGATGCTCTAGAAGCTATTCTTGGAGTTCAAGAGCTAGAAGTCAAAGGCCACAAAATTTCAGTTAGTAGGAAGGAATATGTACAGACTTACTGTACAACATGGTGACCACCATCAATAACAATGTATTAAACCCCTGAAAACTAAGATTTTTTTTCACCACAAAAAAATGGTAAGTACCTGAGATAATGTATAGTACTTAGCTTGATTTAGCCATTCCACAATGGATACACACTAAAAAACATAACACTGACATGATAACTATGTATAATTTGTGTCAATTTAAAAAGCCAGAGCAAGTGAATAAGCTAATCCTGGCCCAATACAGCACTTCTGAGTGAAAACAAGTAACATGGCAGTTGGTAAGGATTAAACTGTTAGTGATAAACTCTTATCTTAACCATTTTTTAAATTGAGAAAGTAACAGACAACCCAACACACTGTGAGCTGTAAGAAGTCTAGGGTATAAAATCCATGGTGGGAATTTCTTTGCCTCCTGAGACACTCAGTAAATAGCACAAACATATTTCTATAGTCATTCATTCAACTTATCCTCACTAAGGATCATTATTACCTAACCTGACATGACAGGTGGCGCCAAAAGTCGTCAATAATTTGCTCTTTGCTAATCATTTTAAGTGAACACTACAGCTAGGCATGGGATTGCGTGCTGTAATCCCAACTGCTCAAGAGGCTGAGGCAGGAAGATTGAGTGTTTGGGGCAAACCTAGGAAACTTAATGAGACCTTGTTTCAAAGCAAAAACAAAAAGTAAAAAACTATCTCTATCTGGTCTTTCTTATTGCTAACATGACCTCCTTATGCTTCCCACCATGCTCCACTTTTCCTTACTCAGCCCATTTTATCTTGCCTCCAATAAGCATGTACTATCCAATTCTACTGGCATACATCTGGTCCTTTATTCAAATACCAAGGCATCTCTGCAAGTATGCTTTCCCACGTCACTCTAGTGACATATCTGTCATACCTGTAAAGAGCTATACCACCTACTCTTTGTACTGTATAGAGAGCATTTCTTTGCTGTTATATGATTTATGTGCTCATTTCTATTATGCATTGTCAGCTCCCAATGGTAAGACACTGTGCTTATACATCTTCCTCTTCCGCACAGTACTCACCACAGTGCCCCTGAAACAGATAAGTAAATAGCCAACTGAAATCATTATTTTGGCAGTTTTGGGTGTCTTCTGACAGTTACTCAGTCACATAAAGTAACCAACTATCAAGAAATTGCTCTTCATCAGATTAAGTATTACTCTGAAAACTGAAATTAGAAATTTTAAAGTGCACAAGAAAATAAAGCTATAAATTATCTGGTATAACTACCTTAATATTGCTCCACTTCTTGAGAATACTATCAAGTATTTTAATAACTAGAAAGTGGGGAACTTGGAATGTGAACTGAGTTTCTATACCAACCATTTAAATTAAATGATCTTTATACTTTTTTAAACACAGCATAACTTTACATGATAAAGATAATTTTTATGTTTGTCCCATTTACTAGTAACTATTTTCTGGAAAAATAGTATATTTTCTTTCAAATCAAAATGAAAAGTCACATTTTGAAAGTTGAAAACATTTCTTCTACACTTGAAGCAAACAAAAAGAACAATTTCTTTTTAATGTCATTTATTTATTTTGTCTTTTTGAGACAGGGTGTCACTATGCAGTTTAGGTTGGCCTCAAACGCACATTGTAGTCCAGGCTGGTCTAAACTTACAACTATCCTCCTGCCTCAACCTCCTAAGTACTGGGATTACAGGCGTGCACCACCATGCATGGTTAAATAGAATAATTTCAACTTACCATCATCTTCACCTAAAAGAGAAAATAAAAAGATTTTAGAAAATGTTTATATTAGAAGTTACTGTTTGTTAAACTATTCATATCATGGGTCAGTGTGCAAACATCTGCAAATAAGGCTTTTTAATAAGCAGTCTAAAGAATAATATGATTTTCACATAGTTTTACACATTGTAAATATAAGCAAATAAATAAAATACTCATAAAGACCACTAGCTTCAATAATTAAGATATACCATGGCTCCTTTAATCATATGCGCACGTCTCTCTGACCCGTTTCCCTCTTGGAGACTACCAGATGACAGCTCTTCAGCACAGAGACAAAGCCCTCAATGGGAGGACCTAGGAGACCCTGGCTGGGCTGCAGCAAGGGGCCAGGTGGTTGGGCTGTGGCTTCTACAGTGGGTTTGTCTCAGTCAGCTTTTCCTGGGGAATTCTAATGGAGCATTTCACTTTTGTGAAAAACATTCTACTGCTCAAAAACTTTTGGAAAAACAATTTTAGAAGCCTCACTGCTCTGATTTGAGAATGGTGGATAAAATAGCTGAGAAGATCAGTGGAGATGCTCACAATCAGCTCTCCGGAAGGTTACACAACTGCTTTCTGGTATCTGCCTGGCAGGGCCAGCACTCCCCCAACCCCTTGTTCTGTATTTTTTTATCCTTCGTTTTTCCTCTTCCCTCCCTCCAACTTTCTCTATGTAGTAGAAGTTTTCTTTCATTATCTTTTTAGCAGTTTCATGTCTTATTACTGTAACACAGAAATGATTTCTTAAGCCTTGATGTTTATGAAGTGAACAATTATATGTTTTCTGTTTCAAAATTAACCACAGAAGTGTGAAAGAATTTCTCTACATGTTGTACTATGGTACAGAAAGGTACAGCAGGGGGATTTCCCATTTTTCTTTATATAATTTTTTTTTTTCCCAGACAGGGTTTTACTATACAGTTCAAACTGGACTTGAGCCATAACTTTTTATATTGCTATCACTTCTATAAAATTTTGTGCAATTAAAACATTTGAATTGAAAATTAAAAAGCTAAGAGATAAAAGTAGTAAAAGAGGCAAAATATAAGAAGCTGTGCCCCTTTTAGATGATCCAATTCCCTTTGCCAGGAATTTCACAATGAATGTGGAGAACATTTGTTAGTGTGAAAATCTAAAAGCACCCTTTCAAGTCTGCTTGGTCCTCAGAAAAACCAAAAGAGTCTCATCTACATTAGAGAGTTCAATTTCTTAATCCTGCTTTAAAGAAGACATTGATTTGTTTCCATTTTTTCCTTCTCTTCTCATTTTTTTTAACTTTTCTCTTCTTTTCTTCTCTCCTCCACTGTTCCCCTCCCCATTTGAACATTTTCTTCCTATTTCACAATATCTACTTACCATATGTTTTGGCCATTATTTACACTTTTGGTTTCTCACATCAGAGAAACAATGAGGTATTTGTGTATATCTAAAATGTAACAACAAAATCTGATTGGAAAGAAAGAAAGAAAGAAAGAAAGAAAGAAAGAAAGAAAGAAAGAAAGAAAGAACAAACGAACTGAATTGACCAGTCAATTATAGGATGGCTCCTGTTTGATTTCTTACTGAAAAAAGAATGAGGAAGTACCCACTGTCCTGATATTTTATCCTATTTCATTTTTTACATTTGATTGAATGAAAATTAAATAAAATTAAAAATACAAGTTCACACTGCCACATTTCAATGCTTGATGGTCCATGTGGCCACTGGCTGCTCCCACGGACAGTGCAGCACAGAGCACTGTCCAGGGAACTCCTTCCTTGTGTCTGTGTCAGCACCCTGCTGCTGAACTCTAGAGCTTATTAGGATCTTGGGCCCTAGCCAAGCCCTAGGGACTCCAGGATGGTGATCTGCATGCACAGGGAGGCTTCAGAAGCACTGTTCTGAGCCAACTGGTTCTCAAACTTGGCTGCACACTGGAGCCATCTGAAGAACTGAAAAAAATCACAGATGCCTGGGTCTTTTTCCCAGGGCTTTGGACTTAACTAGCATGGGGCAGGGTCTGGGAATTCAGGGTTGGGGGAAGTCTCTGGTATATGTGGATTTCTTACATCTTATTTCTTACAATGTAAGTTCTACATAAAGTCCCTAGGTTAGGGTCTGGCACATACCAGGCACTCAACAAATGACAGTAATTACAGAATACATATATAGAAATCTTAAGACTTAACTGTGAACTAATCTTACAGTTTTGCTAATCATTCAAATTAAGCAAACTATAAAACAGCTGAATATTTCCTTATAGAACTTAGTTATGAGACATTTTATAAATGATCTCTAAAAGCATGAAAATATATCAAAAACCCACCTCGGCTGGGTGCCAGAGGATTTAAAGGACGATAAACAGAACGAGGCCTAAAAAAAGAGCATAAAACCCAAACATAAGCTGGTTGGATGTATAATCTTGTCCCAGTAGAAACAAATCTCTCCTCTCCACCTCCCAGATCCCTCAGTTACTTGAAACAGTTTTCTTCATAAATGCTGTTCCATACTCTCCATGCAGAGGGCCCCTTGTAGCCAGTGTACCGCTCTGGGTTCAGCAAAAGGTCGACATACTGGGCAGCAGGAGATCTCTCATCTGAACAAGAAGACTGGAGTCATCCATATGCCACTGGTTACCTGGAATTCAGCATTACAAAGCAAACAGGACTACCCAAAAGCTAAAGAAATGCTATGCTTTTTAAATAATCTCCAATGTAAGTGATAGAGTGATTAGCATACTTGTGGCTGTTCTTGACCCAAGAATTGTAAAATGTGGGCAAATTACCTAGGAAAAATCAACTCTCCCCTTTCCTTTGGATACTTGGAGTTCTTTTAAGAAATGTAGTATCTGTTATCTTATTAGATTTAATCACCCAGGAATGAAAAGAACAGACTCATAACCTGCTTTAATGTTTTATTTGATTTCTTCTCCAAATACAATATATATCTAATCAGAGGCTTGGAAATGTTTAAACTTTTTTTATATTAAAAATTGAGATTTCCCTACTACTCTATTCATATACTTATAAAAGTATATGGCTCAGAAAGCTGGTTAATTCAAATCTGATTACTAGAGCTACAGTGCTCCAGCTTAAAAAAAATTACTATTTTTTTCCCAATATTAGCATACGGAAGTGCTTTTCCTCTCCAAAACTAGTACATAGTAGGCACAACTTTCAAAAACTTCTTGAAACAGCTAAAATTAACCATTTTCCATGACAAAACCCCAAATGAGCACTAACTCTCCCTTGTTTGGACATTTTAATACAGATATCTGAAGAATACAAAATGGTCTTAACCATTAAGGTTCATATTTTGGGTTAACAAAGAAAATATACTTTCATAGCTAAAGAGAAATTATAATGAATATGCTTCGCAAATATGTAATCATAATACATATAAGCTTTGGCATAGATGTATTTCTTAAAAGGTTTACAACCTTTCAGTGTCATGAGAATAAATCAGCTGTACATAGATACCTGACTTTTCCTATCAGTGAACAATATTCACTGTGCATTCAATGACTGCAGTTTAGGATTATCCATCATCATAAGCAAAACTGGCATCTGGTCAATGTATTCCAAGAATTATCTGCTTTCAAGATGTAGGAAAAATACAAAAGTAATTACAAATTATCATTGTTGGAGCTGGAGATGTAGCTCAGTAGTAGAATGCTTGCCCATCATGAGGAAAATCCTGAGTTCAAGCCCTAGTACCTCAAAACAAACTATTATATAAGATACTATAAACCTATTCTACTAAACAAATTATGGCACAGGAAACTGTCCAAGTAAAGGACTCAAATTGACTCAGGATTTAACAGTAACTTTTAAAATCTTAATTTAAAAATAAAAGTTTAAATTCAAGTTATTAAAAGCATGGTTTTCAGTAGTTTTAAAATTCATTAATTTCTAATATATTTTTAATTTATTTGAGCTGCTCTTAAGTTCACTTGCAAAGTTGACTAAGTTAAATATAAACTTCACAAATATTACTGAACATTTATGTTCCCTGACGTGTATTATTGGCAACTATCAATACTCTGTACATACATGTAAGACTACATGTGTTCAGGGTCATCTATGATTGTGCAGACTGTACTAGTATCAATCTCCTCTCCACAAACACAAAAATAAAACAGTCAGATATACAAAGCATGTGCAATATATATTTATACATATATTATATATATATATATATATATATGAATATATGAATGAGACAGGGTTTTGCTATGCAGTGTAGGCTGACCTTGAACTCACTATGTAGTCCAAGCTGGCCATAAATTCACAGAAATCCTCCTGCCTCAGCCTCCTGAGTATGAGGATTACAGGTGTGCACCACCACACCTGGTGACATAAAATATATTTTAAGGGAGTTAAATCCAGAGAATAAAATCATATCAGTTTTAAATTTTTTTTCTTAAAATTTTCAATTCAATGATTTAACTTGTAAATACTCCTTTAAATTATGAAACGGGTGGGTTTTGTGGTTGGCACACTATACTCATAGGCCAAATCTGGCCTGTTTTTGTGAAGAAAGTTTTTTTGGGACCAGCCATGTTTTTTGGCTTATGTGGCAGAGTTGAAGAGTTGCCAGAGAGGTTATACAGTACATAAAATCTGAAATATTTACCATTTGTCTGTTTATTGGAAAGTATAAGTCAGAGACTGATTAGTGATTAGTTCCCCTTGTAGGCACACCAGAGCTGGGGCTCAACTTTGCCCTGGGTGACCAGTGACACTGATTTTAATTAGCTTGTTCCTCAACTATAACTTCTCTATAATAGTACAGCTAGATCACTTACGTGGACTTTTCTGTACCCCGACTATGTTCTCATCCCAGAAAGTTTTTTCTTCCTCCCTCTACAAATCTGCTATAAAGTTGTTTTCAACATGACCATTAGCTAAGAATTCAAAAACTTTCCACTGAATCATGATTTCTAATTCTGGAAATTTATCAGATTGGACTGTTTTTTCTCCTCTTCAAGTATGTGTCCCCACTGAATTCTCCTCTCACTGTCCCACTTTAATAGTAATGTGATGAGGTCGCAAGCCATTTTCTAAGTGTGCAGACATGTCCTGCCTCCTCACTCATGTATCTGTAAGACATAGCAGCACAGATCAATTTAGGATGAAGGCTTTTTCTGACTGTCATAGATTGCTATGTCAGGGATTCAGGATTGAGCCTACAGCCTTGCACCACCAACCCTACCCAAGATTGCTACTGATTCACTGTTAGAACATGCTCTACACAGTCAAGGAATATCTATAGCTTATGAAGTCCTCAAATTATTTTGATACACAGACTTTAACATTTTTTTAAAGGTATTGTGACATTTTTAATGTGACTACTACTGATGTAATTTTAAACTTTCATTTTTAAAGATAAAAATTCTTAAACTTATAAAAACGAACCCCAGTTAAGGCATGATTCATGCAGAGTGTCATGTCTCTGAACTAAATAAATGGCTAAGAATGTAATCTAAGTAGTACTGCACATGTAATTCAATACTTAGGAAACTTACAAGTGATTCAGTCTTAGTTTAATTTTCACAATCATTATAACATCCTTTATGGAAGACAGTCTTGAACTACCCCAAACAGTTCATTTTATTAATACATTATTTCTATTAGAAATATAGAAAGAAAACATAACAAGCCACTTAATAATTACATTCCTTTTGTACAAAAAAAAAAGAGAGAAAGAAAGCAATGCCCATGGTTTTACTTTGCATTTTGTAATTACCTTTTATACCAGTGATCCTTAGTATCATGGAAACACTTTCCCTATCATAAACATTTTGCACATTATGGGTTTGTGGCCCCCTTGAAGCCTGTTCATGGATTTTATTTTCAAAAGTGATAATTTCAAAAAAGAGACTCATTTGCTCATGTGTATCTTAAAAATGCCACCTCACAATGTTCAACTTATTTTATAAAACAATTGACCTTACCATTTAACAACTACCTAAGACTACAAGGAGCACAAACATCCAGCTTGGAAGACATTTTATTATACATATTTGACTGTTTTCTTTTAAGAAAAATGTGCTGCAATAAAAACAACTATACACTGAAGACATCTTCCTTTGTGTGAAGAAATGAGTGAAATGAGTATTAATACTTAAAAGCAAAGTATTCACTGCCAAAACTAAATATCTCAAGAGCATAACAAATTCTAAATACATTAAGATCATGTAGCTCTCTCAATATTATTGGGAATGGTGAGTGATTAGCATGCTATGGCCTAGGATCTATTTCTATGCTTGTTTCTTGAGCTTCTACTTACAAGAGCTTTTCATCATTTTCCAATGTTTCAATACTGAAATTTATAGATGATGCTTAAAAAGAACATGAAACTGTTTCCATCTCAATTATCTTTCAGGATTCCTTTAACATGTGAAAGATGCTCTAATTTTTTCCCCAGAGTCCTTAGTTTGTTTAAACTCTCATGCCTGTCAGGATGCTGGATCATCTTTGCCAAAGAATCATATTCTTGAAAGAAACCACAAGTGACCATGGCTACTATTCTGTAAAGGGAGAGGAGAGCAGGCTTCTCTGATGAGAAGACATCTGAGCAGAAACATGAGCCAAAGAAAGAACCAAGCCATGCACAAAGATGATAATGAAAACAATAGGACAGGTACAGCAGCTCACTTCAGTGGATATTAAACTGTTAAATTATTTAAAAGGCTGCTATATCATCCATAGGGATCATCTTCCATTCAGTAACGATAGCAAAACAGCAAGGAACAGGGTCAAATGGGTATTTTTCCTAATAAATTAGAGTGAATAGTCTTTACATTTCAACATTCTGAATTTAGATAGCATAAATAAACAATGATCCTAAAGCTACCCTGACAGTAAAAGAAATTATAAGTATAAATCATCAGCACATGTGAAAACTACTATTCAGAGAAATGACAGTAATCCAATTAGTAAGTAGCATAGTTTTATATGGATAAGAGTTAAATAAAACTGAAAAACATCCCAAGTATTTTAAATATATAATCCTAAAAATCTTAAAGGATGACTTTATACAAGTTTTTATAGAATATGTCTCCCATTTTTATAACTTAAGAAACTAATGCTATTAAAAATATAACTGGGTATGGTGGTGCATGCTTTAATCCCAGTACAGTGGGAAGCTGAGGCAGGAAGATTGCAAGTTTGAACTCAGCCTGAGCAACACAGCAATTTAGTGAGATCATTTCAAAATGAAAAAGGAGAGTAGGGTTTGAGAATGTAGCTCAGTACAAAGGTACTGGGTTCAATCCCCAGTACCACAAAAAAGAAAAATACTAACACTATATTGAGGACAGGTAAATTTAGCAATTGATTGACTTATAGCAAGTAACCCTTGCAATTGACTAGCATTATTATGAAAAAACAATGAATAATTTGTAATTATAGAAATAATTAATCTAAAAACCTGCTAAGCATGATCAGATTTTTAAAAAACATTTAAGAGGTAAATGAGGGACTTGAGAGAGTTAACAATAGTGTTAAACATGCAAATATAATTAGAATAATAACCAAAGAGCAAATAACAGACTAAACAGTGATGTAACTTTACACAGGTATAGTGGCTTGCTCTGATAAAACTTGTGTCAATTCTAAGTATCATAATGGGGATATTTCATTAACTGGCCATTAGTATATCCGGATACCCAAAGAACCCTTGCTCAGATTTCTTAAAAATTTCCCTAGCTAGCATTATATAAATGGTGATAACAATATTTTACCTCCCAGTGTTCAACTTACTATCCTTTAGAAGCCCACAGTAACTTATCTTATGGATTGATAGCACAGTTCTAGCCCTGGATTCTTTTTAAACTTTTAGAAAGCATGATGATCACTGTAGATCCTTGAAGGGTACAAAAAAAACCTCTATCGTCCATTTTGAATTGTGCATGCTTGAACCCCAACTTCTGTCCCACCAAAAATTTAACAGCAACAAGGTAAAGGTGAAGAGGTCAAATGCCTGATTCCAGCCTAACAATCCAGCTCTTTGGAAATACGATTTTTCTATTCATGGTTCTTCATAAATACAGATAAAAATTTCCAAATCAATGTCACAATTATCTCCTGGGGTAGTTACTCTGTTGGACAGGGTCCCACCTTTGGATCCTTCTAGGCGACTCTTAGAAAGAGAGGGCTACAAGGAAGTCAAACCAGAGTTCCCAACACTAGAGGGTATCATTATGAGTTTGTTGAGACCTCCAGAAGATTCCAGTGTAAAAATTTTTGTATGTTATGGCTTGGATCTAGATGTCCTTCCAAAGCCTCATGCAGTCACAGATGGGGCTTCTTCAAAGGTGGCTGGATATAGTGTGTGTGACACTGGGATTGATTCATGGTATAGTGCTAGGATCAAGGGCAGTGAGCTTAAGGGTGTGAGTACTAACCACCCTAAGTAGCCTAGATAAGATATACGGGATAGAAAGCTGTGATCATCCTTTTTTTTTTTTTTTTTTTTTTGCTGCCTTCTGGGCTCCATGAACTGTTCTCCTCTTGATGTCACTCCCTTGGAGCCCGCTGATAATGGACTGAAATCTCCACAAATGTGAGCTAAATCCACATTGTTCACTTAATTTTTGGTGTCCTGTACTTTGTCTTAGCAACGAGAAAAGTAACTAAGACAATATTCAAGACCCTATAACCAAGTGGCTCAACCACAGGAGATGGTGTGATGTACTGGAAAGAACAAAGGTTTTGGACTCCCTCAGGTCTGGGATAAAATCCCAGCTCAGCCTCTTGCTACTGTGTGATTTAGGGAAATAATAGTCTTTTGGAGAATTAGTTCCTCAGATATGAAAAAAAAACATACCTATTAAGGTAGTTGCAAAGATCAGAAATAATGTTTTTAAAGCACTTAATACAAGGCTTGGAACACAGGCTCTCAAATGCCCTTATGAATAAAATCTACATAGCAAAATCTAATGTTAAAGCTATATCACAGGTTACATTTTCATTGATTTAAATGTCTCATAAAAGGGTTAAAGTTAAAATAATTTAATTATAATCATTTATTTTATTACCATCAAGTTCACAAAAGTGATCCTGTGAATCATCATATCTTGCCCAGTCAATGAAAGCTTCTTTGCTTTGATTACTATAGGAAGGAGGAATAAAAAAAGAAAAAATGATTAAATTTGGAGTCAAGAATTTTTACATTTACAGATATTTTGAGGTCACTTCTTTATTAGATGATGTCACAATTATTAGTGGTTACATGAAGAAATGATTAAGAAACAGTTATATGACAAGCAGATATTAAGTTCTATGAGTGACTTATATTAACTGCACTAAAATGGTTACTAGCCTCAGTTGAATAGTAGCTTTTTAACTAAAAATTAATTTACAAAAACACATATAACATTTAGTTAAAAAAATTAAGCTGGCCTTTTCAACTGACTTAGAAGTTATGGCAATTATTATACTTTTCCTGAAATAGGGATGAAATTTACTTTCAGAATATTTTACATCTAAATTGCTTTTATACTTATAGGATCTAAAGTCCCAAGAACTGTAATATCTCTGATCCCATGATCCAATGTGGTGCTAAAATGTTAAACCAAAGTCATCTTCACCGTGGCAGGCCATACCTCAATTTAATGGAATCTATAGTAAAGATTTCTAACCTGAACTGGTAAGGAACAACTAAATTCATTTAAATAAACTTAGACCTATATTCACTTTTATCCATATTCAGGCCTTCTGTCTTAAATACTGAGGGCAGCATCAAAAACAGAAGCATCATGTTGCTAGCCTTCCTTGTTCACTATGTAGAGCTCCAGCACAGGTACTGGAAACAAACTGTACTTGTGAGCCACTATGGAGTGTTCACCTAAGCCTCCAGGTATATGTGTGCAAAGGAGATGGGAGGACCAATCACTGGAATGCAACTGGAGCAAGCCACAGATCAGGTGGAAGCCAGAGATGCTGACAGTTAGAGTGAGGCCACCACTCAGGGCCCAGGAACTTCTGTCTGCACAGGTTTGCAAGCTTGAGATTTAAAAAATCTTCCTGGAGAAGCAACAGCCTGGAAAAGTAGCCACTCAGTGTCCAGCCCAGCTACTACCCATACTTGCAGACAGAGACTGCAGCCTCCCCAATCCTGGAAGCCACTGTAGTCATGAGCTATAAAGACTTAAGGTGCTGCACAGTTAAAGAATCAAAAGAGCCAGGGGCAAATAGAGAAACCAGGCTGGTATTGGTGGCAGAGGCCATAGGAGGCCAGTGTGAGAGGCTGCACTAATGCCACACCATCAATCTGTGGTTATCAGAGGTTTGGGTTATGACAGACTAGAGACAGCAGCACTGACAGCTGCTACTCACCCTAATCAACAGTGTAAAACCTATGTGCCTAACCACCTCTGCCCTGCTTGGGTACATTAAGAATACTCACTGCAGCACTGACACCTTCCAGTCATGTCTCCCATAATCTGGGGGCCCACCATCTAGGTCATTCCTCAGTCAAGGCCAGAGAGGTTCAGAGAACCATTCCAACTCTATGCATGACCTTTTTCCCAGGTACAATGAATAAAAACAACAACAGTAACAAGTACTACGTGTGGACTGAGCCTTGCCACTGAGTTTTGCCTTAGCACTTGCCTGTGATGACGCAGAGGTACAAGGTATAACTCTATCTAGATTGCCCCAAACTGTCTTACCTGAACAGAAGCAGAGGAGGAAAACTGTGCACCAAAAATACTGTTTACAACTCTCCTTACATTGGGAGGTATTCATAATTGCCCCCACTATAAATACCTCCACAAGGATGTCCTGCATGTGTTGTTTTGCTTATTTGCTGGTTTGAAGCTTGGTTTGGATGTGTGTCTAGAGTATAGGACTATATCAGTTTCTTCTATTGCTTCTATCATGTTCTGGTAGAGCAGAAAAGTCAGCAGGAAAAAAAATCCATGGAACTTAAACTAACAGCAAGTTTACCATTCGGAAGATAACATACAGATTGCTTTGCTATATATAAAAGATTTAGAAGTTCAAGTCTCTTTTTTCCATAATGGTGAGAAGAATGGATCCAGAGACCCTGATGAGTAATTTTCCAAACTTTTGCTTTTGGATAGATTTGCTACTGATGATAAATTCCAGAACTCTAAGGGTAAATCATTCAAGAAGAGGTAAAATTGTTATGGGGTTTAAGATGAGTAATTTTTCTTCCTTTAAAAAATTAGTTGAAAATTTAATGGGTAGCAAAAATGTTTTATTAAAATTATGAGACAAAGATTAATATAAATAAACTAAATAAGAGTAGCTTCTTAATACTAAAATAAAACTTGCCTCAATGTGCTGTTAACTGCTCCCAGCTTATTAGCTTGTTCACAATCTTCCAATTCTTTGGTATTATTTGCCACTTTTGAGTACTGCAAGAAGTTCATGATAAGTTTAGTAATAATTATTGTTCTCTTTTTCTCAGCTGCCACTGGCAATCAATCTGTCAATGATGATATACATTAAATATAAATACATCGTATTATCAAAATCTGTAACACATATAATAGGAATTAAAAAAGGGTACAAATTTCTACCTACCAAATTAGCAAAGACATTAACACTTTAACAGCATTAGTGTATTGTTGATGACACAAACTAAGCAAATGCATGAAAGATATTTGGTAGTATATATCTAGATTATAAAAAAAAACACAATGCCTTAAACTCTATTAGGTGGCCACATCTGAAGGCAACAATTAGGAAAAATATGACCACTTTGTAATCCTACTTCTTAATACAGAGGCAGAGAAATAGTAACATATGTCCACAATGAGACAAAGGGAAAAAATGCTAGGGCATCACAGTATCAACAAAAACTGGAAAAAAGTGAAATGTCCATGAACAAAGAAATGGCTACTCTGTTAGCCTCACACAACTGACTACTAAATAGTTATGAAGTGAACAAGATTCATATATATCAACAGGGAAAAAAATTCAAAAACACTAAGACTAAGTAAAAAAATGACATATGATTTAACTTTCTTCAATTTTATATAAAAATAATGTACATATTACCTGTGAATACAAGTGCAATAAAAGCATATTAACACATAGCTATATGTGCAATGAGAGTAAAAACCATAGAAGGGTACTTCAGAAAAATGCCTCACTCTGGGGAGGGAGGAAACAGAATGGGGTTGAGAAGACTTTCAGGGGATTGCATCTACCTTTCTACTGGAACAAAAAAGCCAAAAACAAACAAACAAAAGTGAAAGTGAGCATAACCAAACACAGACGAAAGAGTTAGAAAGTGGAGAAGATGTACAAAAGGAAGGTAGAAAAAGGGTGACCTTTCTCTGGAGACCTTTATATGTATATACAACAGTGAAAAATGAAATAAACTGATACCTACAAACATGCAAGGCCAAAACAAAACAAACAAACAAACAAACAAAAAACCCCCAAAAAAACCACAATGATGTGTTCCTAAGAAGAAAAAGGTAATCTTTGAGAAAGGAATAGTTTAACATTATTGGAAAGTACTTTGCTAAAAATATTCTGATAGTTATTTTCTCTATACAATACACTCTTAAATCTAACAAGTAAACTAACTGAAACAGAAAACTAAATATAACAAAATATATGATATTAAATTGTGCGATAAAATAGTGACGGTGAACCTTTTAGAGACTGTCAAACTGCATACCAAAATCTACTTATTTATTGCAAAGTGCCAACACTACAATTAAACCTGAATATCGAGATGTGAGTTTAGAGAAAACAACTCACACAACTAACATTTTTTGCCTTAAAAGAAAAACATAACATGTGCCACAGGTTAACTATTACTATGATAAAACATCTGTTGAATAAGTCATAAAAAACTGCAGTTGCATATTAGAGTTCTTCTAGAGGGTCCACAACAGTGAAATAATTTCAAAATAAATTGGAATGCACAACCTCTCTGCTTGCTCAAGAATTGGGGATTTGGAATTCTGGGGCAAATGTCTCCATTCTCAACTAGCCATATTACAGTCTTTGCAGCCACTGTCAAGCATCATAAATGGTTAAGTTAAACTGTATAAAGCAGAAATATTCAAGGGACAAAAGTGACTCACCTTATTAGAATGCCCAGCTTTTATTCCAACTGGAATTTTACTCTTAAAAGAAAAACAATAAAAATTTAAAATGTGATACAAAGAATATTCTATGAGGTGCAAATATACATTCAAATTTTGTTATTATACCTTTTAAAAGTTATCCCAATTTATAAACTTGTAAATTAAAGTACAGAAAATTGAATGACATATGTAGAGTCAAAATTACCTCTAATAACTCTCAATGCAGTATTTTTATAGTTTATATAGATTTTAGTGCAAAAAAAGTGGTCATCATTTTTCCATAAAATTCACCAAAGAAAAAGCAGCTTTTGAAGGTTCAAAATTAGTTAAAATATATTATGCTGGATTTTAATTTTTTGTTCTAAGATGACACTTAAAGTTTAGGTAATTTTGGATTACTGGAGGCAAGAGTCGTATTTCTGACCTATAGACCAGAAATTTAGGATTATCAATCTAATAATCTAGGGCTTACCAATAGAACTGTATTAGGTCCAACATTCTTTCCCAGAAAACCAGTAATTGGTGTTAGGCTTTAATAAATGAATCTATGAATTATTTCAACTGGTTTACCAAAAAGAACTTTAAACAAAAATTATACCTAAAAAAAGGCGATCCCAGGTCGATTTTTTTTTTTTAATCAACCCACGGCCCTTTCCCAACCTCTTAATCTACTGACTACTAACAGCAGCAAATTACCTATTAAAAATTACTCAATTTCAAAAATGTTAACAAAAATATTGAGAATATTTTGTCAGGAAAATGATGATGATGAAGAGGATGATAAAGAGGTTTTTTTTCCTAATCCATAAAAAGACTATACAGATAAAATCTCACCTGTTGCCAATATTTTACCATTTTGGTATTTTTTTTCCTAGCACATCTGGACAGGAGAGACACATCTAAACAACTGTAAGACCCCGCTTTACATTCTGGAGTAAATCTTAACCAAAAGTAGCCTATGACTACTGTATGTCAGTCTATATACATGGTGTCCACCCAATACAGGTTTGGATGTTTTACACTAAGCTACAAGCCCAGCCGTTAATGTTTTGAGACAAAGCCTTGGTAAGTCACTAAATTGCCCAGGCTGGGCTCCAACCTGCAATTCTCCTGTCTCAGCCTACCCAAGTACTGAAATTATAGGAGTGAACCACCATACCAGGCTCTCATTTGTGGCTTTTTAAAAGTTTTGATACAGAACATGATTTAAGCAAATATTAGCTACAGGTTATGAAGAAATACTAGGGTACCACTGATGACTGTCATGCGTAATTGTCATGATTGGTGATGAGATTGTCTCAAAAAATGTTATTAAAAGTAATAACAAAATTAAATATAAAACAACTAAAATCAAGCACAAAATAAATCTGGTAGTTGATACTAATACAAATAATATGAAGCAGTATGTAAATTATAAAGTGATCCTCATAATTAAATTAAATTTGAAATTATAGAAAGCAAATTGTATCCCAAATTTGGGTAAAACATGAAATGCCTAATAAATTTTCCCCCAAAGAGAGACAGGTATAAAAATTCTCACATTATTTAAAGAATCAGTAAGAAGGGATAGTTTTTATCTCTGGGAGAAGGAAAGGGAATGGGATCTGAAGGCAATGAAAGAGGATATTCGAATATATATATGTTTTATTTAGTATGCTGAGAGTTCTTTTATAAATACTTTCACTTATTCTTATTAGAAAGTTAACTTGAATAATAACTGTTAACTTTAAAAAATCACTTTGCAGGTAACACATGTCTGTAATATTAGTTCCTAGGGAGGCTGAAGGAGATCAAAAGTTTAAGGCCAGTCTGGGCAACTAAGCAACACCCATCTCAAAATTCAAAAGGCTGGGGATGTGGCTCAGTATTTTCTAGGTTGAAACACATGTGTTTCCCTGCCTCCCTTAAAAAAAAGACTGAACTCAGTTTAGAAATGTATACTATGTGTCAAAGCCAAATAATGAACTCTTAAATTCAGCAGTAAGGAACAACTCACTTTAAGAATGGGCAAAAGGGGAATGCAGCTGTAGCTCAGTGGTAATGTCGTGACTAGCATGTATGAAGTACAAAGCCTTTGGCCTGATCCCCTTCATTGCAGGAGATGAGGAAAAGACAATACTAAGGACCTTTCCTAAAAGAAAAGACACTAAAGAGACATGAAAACAAATGCAAAATATAATTCTGGTTGGATTCTAGACCAGAAACCTTTTTTTTTTTTTTGGCACTATAAAGCACAAGCATATCAAAGTCATTGGCACTATTTGATTAAGGGCTCTATAGCTATTAGTAAATATATTAATGTTAATTTTCTGGTTCAATTCCCAGCACCACTAAAAAATTAAAAAGTTTGAAAGTCTAATATACAGCATCCTCTTGAGCAGCATACCCTTTTAAAAAAATGAAAACCCAATTTCAAGCCTGCAAATTTACACTTTAGCAAATGGAATTTCTACTCTAAATTTGAAGGTTAGGGTCAAGGATCATTTTTGGTTTTCATATGTTTTGAGTGTTTTTAAACCTATGAAATAAGATGCAGATTCCATAAAGCATGAAATAAAAGCCAGGTGCAGGCCCAATACTAGAATAGGCCTCTGATCTTCCTTCTATTATAGAATTGGACAATAATTCCACATCCAATCACCAATACCATAGGATAGAAAAATATCTCTAAACCCATTTTGGTGACAAGTATAGAATCAGCCACTGACCTATAAAGAAGGGGGTAGAGAATGTATCAATTTAATGACAAGTCCAAATTCATTGAAATTAACCTAAAATACAGAGGATATGCTTATCTAAAAGCGCAAGAGAAAGTAAGTTTTTTCCTCTTAGTTTATTATACCTCTGGGCAGGGCTCCACATGGCAGTCTTTTATTGAACAATGGCCATCTTCTGCCCAGAAAGGACATGGTCGCTTCAGATTAACCTTGAGAAAAAGAGTAAGCTAATATTAGTGTTATGCTTCAGATTTAAATATCCCCCAAAGCATCATATGATCATATGTGGGGCTTTTGGGCAGTGACTGGATGATCAAGGCATCACAGCTGACCAGCTGAAAGAGGCAGGACACTGAGAGGGTGGCCTGGAAGGGTTTATTGCCCTTCCTGTCTTCCTCCCTTTACTCCCTGCTTCCCTGTGGCCATGCCGTGAGCAGCTGTCCTCTGCCATGCCCCTCTGCCATGCCAACCTGCCTCGGAGCCAGCTGATTTTGGGCTGAAACCTCTACAAACTGTGAGCCAAAATAAATCATTCCTCCTTTAAGTTGTGGGTGTCAGGTATTGTGTCCCAGAAATGACATGATTAAAACAGTTAACAAACACACTATAGTAAAAAGCAAAGGCTTCCTATCCTTGTGGTACTTACATAGCTCAGATTTTAAGTAACTTAAGTTTTCCTGACACTCAAATGTAATATCAGTTTTTAAAATAAATGGTTGCTATTAGTCCTCTGACATTTGAAAAAGGGAATGTGCAACTTCACCGCTCCCTTTAACACCGGGCAGCATTTAGGACTACTTTAATGTCTCTCTGTCCCTAAGCTGATTTTATCATTGGGTCTCCTGCATCCACTCCCTTAGAGAAGCACACTGAACAAATTCTGTGTGCCAGGCACTGGGCTAGGCTCTGAACAAAGCAGCAGCAGCAACAAAGGAATTTCCCTTTCCTCTACCAAACTTAAAATCCACTGAAGGAAACAGAAATTTAATATTTGTATGTTTAATTGTACAAAGTTTTCATAGATGCTATAGAGGAAAATCCAGACTTGTAATAGTTGGCATGGGGATGAGACCTTTGAGGTGGTAATGTTTTTGGATGGATAGAAGTTGAAGAATGCAGGCACTTAGGTAAGCCAAGCAGTTCTGGGAACCCAGAGTCATCAGTTGGCTGATACTTAAACAGGAAAGAAGAGGGGGACAGGGCATGACTGTAGAGGCAGGATATTTCAAACGAGGTAAAAACCCTATATTTCCATATTCTACATATGAAGGGAAGCTGGGAAATTAATAAGGCTTGCAGACGGGCTGTCCAAAACAAAAAATCTAGGTTATATTGTTTCATCTTCCTTCCTCTTCCCCTTCACACAATCTACATTTTATCTACTTTTCACCACTTCCACTGTCATCATTTATCTTTTGCCTAAACTACTGCAATAGTCTCCTTGTTTCTACCACTATTTATGCTACATAACAACCACAATTAGTTCAAAAACCAAATCCTAGCAATCCCTGCTATCTTAGTTACTTTTCTCATTACTGAGACAAAATACTCAACACCCACCATTAACAGAGGAAAAGTTTATTTTAGCTCAGTTTGGAGATATTTCAATCTATAGTTGACACGCTCCACGGCAGGGCAGCACAGCAGAGGAGAATGTCAGAGAAGAAACTGTCCATGGCAAGCAGGTAGGAGACAGCAAAGCAGTAAGCACAGCAGCAACAGCAGCAGCAGCAGCAGCAGCAGCAGCAGCAGCAGCAGCAGCAGCAGCAGCAGCGCCTCTATTTACCATCCAGGCTACACCACATCCAGGTTAGGTCTTCCCATTATCTACTCCTAAAACTATGCCAAATCAGTGAACTAATTTGGTACCATACACCCTTAATCCACATCTACACACCCTGGATACAGCCATCTTTGAAAAGCCCTCACCTATCAGTGCATGAGGCACTGAGGGGACATCTAGATACAATCCTAACACCCACCCAGAACCTTCCTGTGACTTCCCAGCATCCTCAGAGCAAAACCAAATCCACATGCAGCAAGCACTGCAAGGCCTTCCCCAAGGTAGCTTCCTGCACTTGTCTCTGAGCCCCTTACCTATCATGAGTTCCATCCCTGAGTCACTCTGCCTCCCAACTGGACACATAGAAACCTCTCTTTTGTCTTGAAGCCTTGGCACTAGCTCTTTTCTTTACCTGCACTCTTGCTCCTCACTCAGTTCTCTCTCAATTACTACTTCAGTAGAAACAGTCTCTGAGTAGACCCTTTAGAGTAGTACTCAGAACATAATCCTTGCCAAACACACCGCTGACTACTTATTACTTATGGCACTTACCACTACCTAAATATTTGTTCACTTCTTTATTGTCTGCATCTCCCAATGTAGTGACCACAATTTTGCCATGTTTATTTTATCCCCAGTAACCACAATAGTGCCAAGAATATATTGCAGCTACCTCAATAAATATGTGCAATAACAATACCTATATTACACATAAAGAGGCAAGTATAGGAAGAGAGACCAGCACACAGAGGAAAGGGTGATCAACTCTGTTCTTGGTAACATGTGAAATGGAGACGAGAACAAGATTTCTATACAGAGAGTAAGGATGTCCAAAGACAAAGAAACATAAAACAGCATGGCACATTTGGGGATGAAAAGTTCTCAACTGACAGCCCTTGAGCTCCTGCCTCCTTAACATCTCAAAGGGGCATTCACAGTGCCTCAAACTTAGCACATCCAAAAACATGCTTTTTCTCCTAGTAATTCTCACTCAGTGATTTGCAACTCCATTATTCTTATTCCTCAAGCCAAAATGTTGGTATTATCCTTGGCTCCTCTTTCTCATTCCATATAGAACACTCTAAAAATCTGCTGTTCTGGCTTCAGAAAATATTCAGATCTAGGGATGACTTCAGCATCATGGCCAAGTCAAGGTTCTGTGTCCTTCCTGCAGACTCACTGAGCAAACACCTACACATGTATCCATTGTCTCCAGAAGAAAGCCAAATCCAGTTGAAAGATTTCTACATATCAGACTGAAAAACAAAATCCACACTGAAATTTGTAGGTAAAAGGGAGACATGTAGCACACTAACCTCATGCTGAGTACTGTGCCTTAAAATCAGGAAAGACACCTCAAATCCCAGCTTCCTCTCAAGGCCTTGTAACACATGTACAATGCCCAATTTCTACCATTCCTGCCATAAGACTGGGCTCCTCAATGTCCCTGAGGAATATCAGGGACAGGGCATCAGAGGATTTCCTCCAAGAACACAAGGAGGGTTTCAATCATGCATATATTTCAGCAGCTTTAATGTTAAGGTCAGGGACCAGAAGGGTCTTTCTAGCTTCCAACCTTCCCCTGGAGCTCCCTGTGGTTCTGGCCTCTAAGAAGTCAGTATCTGGGAGCCTACACAGCAGATAATGAATAAACTACTTGAAAACTAAACAGGAAAAATGGCATACTCTGCCCTTCCTCTTCTCAGAGACAGATCTAGCCCTATAAGCTCTATAGGGTATGAGGTTGGAGGTTCTGCCAGCAAAAATGGGAGGAACAGCAACCCCTACCCTCCACTCCTATGCCTTCTTCCCTAGTTTGTCTCTTACATAAATTTCTGCACATTCTCAATGAGACAGCAGGAGACTTCTCCATACCTTCAAGGGAAAACAGGCATACCCTGAGCCTTCCTAACTCGCTTTCTTCAGTGCAAATGCAGAGCAGAGGCTCCTCTGTAAGGGCCTTCTAAGATGACTTCTTTCCTTTTTCCCTTACTTGCTCCCATGATAATCCCAGACTTGAATCTTCTCCATATAAATAAGTTGAACGGCTCTGCCAGTCAGAAGAGAAGGGACAGCACTCCCTACACCCTCTCTCCTGGCATGCCCTGAAGACAAACCCCTGTGTTCTTTCATTAGGATAATTCCAGACCAGAAGGCTTCCTGTAGGATGGTGAAAGTCACGTGTTCGCTCAACAGGACAGTGGGCCCTCTGTGCACTTTATTCTCTGGCTTGCTTCAGCAGTAAATCTCATTGAGCAAATACCTACTGGATCCACTGACTTTCTTGGAAATAGCTTCTATATATATTAAGCACCCCAACTTTTACAGCCTTCACTGAAGAGGCTGGTTCTTAAATCACCAAACTCTGGGAACTGATAGACCTCTGTACTCCTTTAGATTCCTAGACCACAGAGAACAAGATGACTTTCAAATTTGAAAGTATATAGCAGCTATCTCCCCAGATTTGAAGTAGATAGTCTGATCAAGGGCATATGCATCTGCCTCAGAAACTTTCCTTGGGATAGGCAGGACAAGTGGGAGATAAACTGTAGCTCTCGGCTCTGAAAGAAAAGTAGCTAATAAACTACTAAACTCTGCAGCTTGCTCCCAAGGTAATAGCCACCATTTCACTTCTTTCAAGACAACAGCATAATTGAACACAAATTTCCTGGGATCAGTAAATAAGAACAAAGCAATCTGGAAAAGAATAGAAGGGTTAGAGGCACCTTGAATCTATGGCCACTTTAACAGGGAAGGAATGCATCCTACATGAGACCTGTCTAACAAAACTAGGATGGAAGCTGGTTCTTTAATGCACAGAATCCAACTCAGAGTCAAAGGAAAAGAAGAAACCAAACTGTGTTCCAAATTTTAAAAAAGGTAAATCTCCAGAAGCTCACCCTAATGAAATGGAGATACCCAATTTGCCTGACTGAATTAAAAAAGATAGCCATAAAGATGCTCATAAGGTAACATATAAAAAAACTATTAACTTCAACAAAGATAAAATATAAAGGAGGACTAAACAAAAACCATCAAGCTGAGAATGTAACTGAAGTCAACAAATCAGTAGAGAGTTTCAACAGAAAAATAAAGCACATTTGAAGACAGGTCACTGAAAATCACCCACTAATAGTAAAATGAATGAAAAAGTAAAAATAGCCAAACGGATATATGGGTACACCAAGTAAAACTTTTTACAAATTTTCAGAGTACCAGAAGGAAAAGAGAGAAGGACTGGAGAACATATTTAAAGAAATGATATCAGAAAACATCCTAAATGTGAGGAAAGAAATAGAAATCCAGGATGCTCAGCAGATACCCAAGAGGATTAATTCAAAGAGACTCACACTAAAACGCATTATAATCACATTGTCAAAAATCAAAGAGAAAATACTGACAGCTGTCAGAGAAAAGTCATTTTTTTACATACTAGAGGACTTCCATAAGACTACTTGCAGATTTTTCAGCAGAAACTGTGCAAAACAGAAAGGAAAAGGAGAATGTACTTTAAAAACTGAAAAAAAGAAAAAAAAATCAACCAATCTTGTCCTTCAAAAATAAAGGGGAGATAAAAACTCAAATGAAGGGGGAGAGAATTTACTATCTCTAGACCTGCCTTTTAAAAAATGCTAAAAAAAAAAAATCAAGCTGAAGGGAAAGATAACAAACAGTAACATAAAAATATAAAATTAAGCATATAATCAGACTTGAAAGAACAAAACTACTAAAAAGGACAAAATTACTTAAAACAACTATTAACAACTGTTAAGGAACATTGCTATAAAAGATACAAAATGTGCCATTAAAACCAGATTGTGGAGGTAGGCACAATGGTGTGTATGCCTGCAATTCCAGGCTGAGACAGGAAGATCTCATATTCAAGGTGAGCTTGGAAACTTAGCAAGACTCTGAGTCAAAAAAAAGGACTCTGGAAGAATACCCCAGCCTTCAGTACTCAGCAGGGGAAAAAATTTTAAGGAAAGACTGAAAGTATAGACTTCGAACAAATGATCAAAGTTGTTAAGAGATTAAAGTAGCATGTTAGTACACATAAGTCTCATGGTAACTACAAAGAAGACAGATCCTTCATAGATACACAAAAGACAAAAAAGGATTCAGGGCACAGTACTAAAAAAGTCATCAGACCACAAAGGAAAGGAAAGGGGTTGGGGAGAGACAGGGAAACAAAGATGTATAAATAAACTATAAAACAATAAAATGACAATAGCAAGTCTTTACCTACCAGCAATTACTATGAATGTAAGTGGATTCTTTCTAGTCAAAGAGATATTGTGTGAAACTGGACATAGTGACTCACTCTTATAATCCAGAAAAAAAAAAAAGGAAAAAAACAAAACAAAGCAAGATGCTATGTGGCTAAATGGGGAAAAATTCACACATTTCCTACGAGACTTATTTTACTTCTAAGGACACACATAAACTTAAAAGTGAGGGGGTTGAAAAAAACATTCCAAACAAATAGAAAACAAAAGAGAACAGGGATAGATATATTACACTTAGGTAAAATAAGCTTTAGATTTAAAAGTATAAAAAGAGACAAAGTCTTATATTACAATAAAAGGGTCAATTCAACAAAAAGGTATAACAATTATATATGCGCTCAATATTTGGGCACCTATATAAAGTAAATATTAACAAATCTGAAGGAACTGCAATACAATATTAGTAAACTTCTATTTTTAAGACAAGTTTAAAAAAAAGAAGAAGAAAATACCCAAAATTCAACACATTACCACTTCCACTGTTACCACTGTGATCCAAACCATCATCATCTTGCCTGGATTATTACATGGTCTTTTACTAGTTTCTCTGCCCAGTCTTTATACCTGTACAGTTTATTTTTCAACATAACCAGTGATCCTTTGGAAAGCGCTCAAAATTTGCCAAGTCATCTCACAATGACTAATACTGTCTTACATGTTTTGGTCCCCCTGTTCTCTTCTCCTTGTTCCTCAAATCCATAAGACACGCTGTAATCCTAGGGCTTCTGTTTCTGCTGTTTCTCTGCGTAGCATGCTCTTTCTCCAGATAATCAAATAGTTGGCTTTCTCATTCATCTCTTTTAGGTCTTCCTCAAATGATACCTTCTCAGTTTGCTGTTCTGAAGTACAGTAGTAAATATTGGGCTACTTTTTTAAGCAACATAGGCTAACTAGTACATGGCATAAGAAGTGGATTATGGTAGCTACAGTAACACGCTACTCAGATCTTTGTTCAGGAATAAAGAGGCTTACAACTATCCCAGCCTTTCTGGAAATTCTGCAGGTAGCTGAAGAGATCTACTTTGTCAGGGTTGCATGCCCTTTCCTACGGTGCACTTCAATGACTGATTCAGGCATATAAAGATCTAAAGCTCTCACTGCAAATGAGGACAATTCTGAAGAGTTATTCCATCTTAAGAATTTCCCACAGAGTCAGCTAAGGTTCCCTTGAGGCTGCATCACAGCTCGAATTCTCCCTTTGCCCAATCCTTATCCCTCCCTTCCTTTTCCTTCTCTTAAATTGTTGATATTAAGAGTAATTCCCTAATTAACCTTTGGCACACCAATCCTTGAGTCTGCTTCCCAAGAAACCTGTGACAACCTGTCTAGCTCCATACAAAACAAAAACACATTGGCATTTTTATGAGGATCATATTATATTTATATACTAACTTGGGAAGAATACCTTCATGCAATAGGACTGAGGATTTGGCTCAGTAGCACAGCATTTGCTGAACATGCACAAAGCCCTAGGTTCAAGCCCCAGCACTGTAAAGGAAAAAAAGAGTCCTAACATCTTTATGCCATGAAGATCTTTTTCTATCTGAACAAGCCTACTTTCGTATGTTTCAGGAATGTTTTCAAGCCTTCAAAAAAAATTTTTTAAATTTTTATTTTAGAGAAAATAAAACCAAGCAAAATAAACCAGAATAAAGCCAATTAAACCAAGACAGTGTAAGTGACACAGGATTTCAAAACAAGGTAATAGGAAATCAACAATGGTTACCATAATGCCTCTTGTTGTCTTCAAAATAGCTGCCAATACCTTCAGACATAGTAAAATCAAACAAAACAGAAACAGAATAGAACCAATAAAAACAAAAGAATGAATGCAATACAGGACTTCAAAATATGATAATAATAAATTCAAAATGGTTACCACAATATATTTTGTTATCTTTGAAATAGCTGCCCATGCCATCAGATACATCAAAATCAAACAAGATAAAACAGAATAAAACCCAGCCAAACAAAACAATGAGAATGATACAGAATTTTGAAACAAGATGACAGAGAATTAATAATGGCCACCTCCTTCAGAAGGAGATCCCCATAGATGCTGCACTGCATATTATTATCCTCTGAATAGATGATCAGACTATTGGATTTAGGCCTGCAAAGTCAGTGAAACACTAAACATTACAAGCATTAAGTTGTATTTTACCTCATTAGCTATCATCACAGCCTGTGTCTCTCTGGATCAGCTGGTCACTTACAGAGGGGTGGAGGGGGAAGACGACGACGTTGGCTCTTCTTGTCTCCCTGCCTGCACACTGGAAGGGGCTGGCGTCTGGCTCTCCCCCAGCCAGCACACACATGGCCAGCCTTCTTTCTTTAGGTTTAATTGCACATTGTTTAATACATTTATGCCTATATATTTTATTTTTTTATTCATGAGGTTTTCCAGTCTATCTTCCAACTGGTTATTGTTAGCATTTACAAAGCTATTAACTTTTTCATATATTAAGTATACAACCATTTTTTGCTTATGTTTTCAAGGTATACTTTTGTCACAAGTGAAATATTTTTATTCTTTTGAAATATTTATACTTCTAATGGCTTTTCAGTTTAACTGTACTAGACAACACATCCAACAATAATGAAGACTACTGGTATTCTTTTCCTGGTTTCTAAAACTGTACTAGACAACATATTCAACAATAATAAATTCTGTAGGTATTCTTTTCCTGGTTTCTAACCTAAGTGAGAATTCTTCTACTGTTTCTCCATATGATCTTGGTTATGATGGTGTTAGGACTGAAATCATCATGTTAAAGAAGTATCAATAACTCTTATTTTTAAAAAATCCAAGAAGTTTGTTGACAAGCTAGAAGAATCATCCTTGTAGTGTTAGAATAAAATTTATTTGGTTGTGATTTTTTTATACATGTATTCAAACTTTAGATATCATCACTTCTACCTTTACACTTCACAATCCATCAGAAAAGACTGTTGGTGTTATCTTTTATTTAAAAAAATAAATATCTCATCATTTTCCACATTTTCCAACTCTAGAATCCTTTTCCAAATCTGTACTATCTTACGTGGACTATAGCAATAGTTTTCTAAATGGTTTCTTTCTGCCTCACACTCTTATAGTTTATTTTATACAAAAATCCCTTTGTTTCTTATCATATGTAGAATGAAATCCAAAATTTTCCCATGGCCAATAAACCCTGATTTAAAAAAAAAAATCTGATTCCTACTTAACTCTCTAACTCTCCCTTTCATTCATTTTCCACCACAAACATTATCAACCTTTTTCCTATTCCTTGAAGGTATTTCCCTTATTCCTTTGTCAAGATCTTTAAAACTGCTGTTTTTCTTAAACCCTCTTCCCTGAAATGTTCTTTCCCCAGATATTGTCATAGTTTACTTTTTCACATTGAATATGTCTTTGCTCAGATGACACATTAGCATATCTTTTGTTGTGGTTTAAATTAAGTGTCCCTTAAAAGATTCACATACTAATGGCTTGACCTTCAATGCAGCAATGTTTAGAGGTAGGGTTATCTTAGATCATGAGAGCTGTGGTAGATTAAATAATGGTCAACTTGTAATACGCCAGTATTATAAGAATGGATATATTTCTTGTACCCTTCTGCATTTGACTTTTTGGGTGAATATTATAAAATAATCCTATAAATTATGTGTCCTGTATTAAATCTATTCCCTTGCAAATGCTTACTATAACAAGGTCGCTCATCTTAATCCACTGATGAGCCCACAGCTCATCTGTAGGTGACAGTTGGAAGTAGGTCACTGGAGGCAATACTCTCAAGGGTATTTGTTGTTCCCAGCCCCTTTCTCTCTTGCTCTTTTCCTGCTCTGTCTGCCTCCTGGCTGCCATGATGTAAACAGTTTTCCTCTGCCACACCCTTTTACCACGAGGTTGCTGCCTTGGAGCCAGGTGACCATGGATTAAGACTTCTGAAACCATGAGTTATGTAAACTTTTTCTTCTTTTAAGTTATGTGTGTCAGGTATTTTGCCCCAGCAACAGAAAGGTGATTAACATACCTTCCTTTCCTGATCACCTTCATTAAAATCGGGTTATCTGCCTTTTTTCTCCATCATCATTATCTTTTATCTTGCTTTACTTTTCTCCATAATATTTACCTTATAATCATCTGAAAGTACATGTATTGTTTACTTATTGTTTCCTTGATCAGAACAAAAGCTTTGTTTTATTCACTACTGAATCCACAGTATTACCTAGACTAGAGGCTAACACAAATTACTCTTCCAATAAATATTTCATGAGAGCCAAGCATGGTAGTGCATGCCTATAGTCCCAGCACTTGGGAGTCTGAGGCAGAAAAACTGAGTTCAAGCACAGCTTGGTATACAAAGCAAGTTCCAGGCCATCTTGGGCTCCACAACAATGCCTCATCCCAAAAATAACTGGTGAGAAAAGGAATGGAAGAGATACATGTTGGTTACTTTTCTGTTACTGAGACATAATACTTGACACCCAAATTGAAGAAGGAAGGTTTATTTAGCTCACAATTTGTGGAGGTTTCAGTCCATAATTAGCTGGCTCCAAGTCAAGGTGGCATGGCTGAGAAGCAACATGGTGGCTGCAACAAATACCAGAAGTGACCAGAGCAAAAAGGGCAAAAGGGCAAAAACCACACCACCTTCCTTCCCTTATATTGTATCCTGGCTACCTGTCCCTGGGAAGACACCCCACTCACACCACCAATCCCAGTGCTAGACAATGAACCGATCACAAACACTAGACTCAGCTGCCTTTGAAAGGCCCACCATGACTACAGGAGGCTTTGGAGGGATATTTAAACAAAAAACCATATATAACAGGATAATACAAAGGAAAAGTTATAAATACCAGGTATAGCAATCAATTGGCCAGCTGCATAAAAGTAGATGGCTGTTTCTTCCTATATTTCTTTGCTTGCTTAATCATAAGTATGCATGTGTATGACTGAAATGAATCTCTTCTCTTAGCTTTGTTTGCCTCTATTTTATGAAGAGGTTAAATTTCATGCAACAACTGTTTAAATTTCCTTTTTACATCTTTCATAGGTTTACATAATTAGAAAAGCAGCTCTCATTCAAATATCTTAGACTCATAGCTGAGGGCATTAGCAAAATCAGGATACTACCCTCCTTTGGGAGAGGACAGGAGTATGTTTTGGTTATACATAAAACAATTTCACTCTGTTAGTCAGAACAATTTTAAACAACATGCATGAGAGGAGAGAAAAGACTATATGTTGAGTAGCCAAGCAGCATATTGCTATTTTTGCCTACCCAACATCCATGTTTCCTTGCGTAACAGTCCCTGAATTTACCTTTGAGAAATAATGACTCCTCTTATATTCATGTGAATAAGACTATTGACAAAGTTATCCTTTCTTCTTTTGGTCAAAGATCACATGACTTTACCTAGAACAATCAAGATTCTTACCTCTTGTATAAAGTGTTGCAAAATATGACAATATGATTTGATACAAAAATTTGCCTTTAATTATCCACTATTGCACATTCTTTTAATTTCATCTACAGTTATATGCACCTTAGTACTCATCTGCTTTGAAATTCAAATTGGTCCTTGATGCATTTTAACTCAAAAATTGTGTCCCAGTACTCATCATTTGTTTGGTACTCAAAACACAAGCTAGAATTTATAGTTTTTGATTGCCTCATGACTCACTACCCTTTTCAGCAAAACGATTTGTTTGGTACTTGCCATACCTCCAGGAACCAATTAATAACCAGTACCAAAGTACCACACTATGTTCTGAAGTATGCTTTCTCAGCTTCTCATTCAATTTTGTAAACTGTCTTTTCTTAATCAACTTGTTTTCCTAGCCAACAAAAATGCACTATGATACCTAAACTATTATTTCTTCATTTGAAAAATGTGGATAATACTAAAAACTTTTGGTGTGAAAGTTAACAAGATATTCATTTGTTGAAATATCTGAGTGATTCTATTTACCAGGACTTGTAGGGATATAGAAATAGAAGATGCAATACCAAAAGGAAGAGAGAAAGAGTGAAAGTCATGAGAGTCAGTGGAAACGTAGTCTGGACACCTTTGAAGGTGTGGTTTTTAATTAAATTAATGCTTCCTCCACTATAATAGTCTGAACTATATAAAAGTGTGTATTCAATCATTTTTGAAATATAAAAGTAACAATTTCGTATGATTCAATCTAGTAATAAGAGGGATAGCAGCAACTGTAAAGACAGAATAGATTTGGATTCACATTAAGACAATAGGTTTAAGGGGCAAGGGATGTGGCTCAAGAGTAGAGCTCCTGCACTGTACACACAAGCCCTTGGGTTCAATCACCAGCACTACACACACACACACACACACACACACACACACACACACACACACACAAACAGGTTTAGACAAGCATGGAGGCACATTCCTGATCGCTGCAAGTTCAGGACCAGCCTGCCCTACACATAGTGAACTCAAGGCCAGCCTGAACTACACAGCAAGACCCTGTCTCAAACAAACAGACAAACAAACAAACAAACAAACAAACAAACAAAAAACCAATATAATAGGTTTAGGTATAGATTTCTCTTTGAAATACATTCTAAAATCTGCACTTATAATCAACTTTTTGTATTGTTTTAGTTTTGTGTTTTTTAGACAGGTCTTATTATATAGTTCAGGTTAGCCTCAAATGCCAAGAGATCATCCTGCATCAGCTTCACAAATGATGAGATTATATACATGTGCCATCATACCCAGCTAGAATTGTAGAGGGAAGAGAAATAGTCACCCCTTTTTTAGATATTCTTGGTACTGACTGGATCTTTAACTTTCTAATTTTTCCTCCTGCACAATTTAAAATTGCCAAAAGACTGAACATTTTACCCTCAAAACTATTTGAAGAATTGATAGTCTACCTAGAATTAAGCTAAAAAGAAAATCATGCTCAGTTTTTAGAATAAACACTAAAATCAAAGAAATTATAAACCAACTGAATCCTGAATGGGAAAGCAAAGGCAAAGCCCAACAGTAACTTTTAAAATACTTTTCAAAAATTTAGAGTAATTATCCTTTTGAATATTGCTAATTGCCATATTTGAAGACTGCTGCACTCTCTAAGGTATTATTTGGTATTTTGTGTAGGTCTAGGATAGAGTTACTAGATTTAAGATCCAATCCTGTAGTATTACTATATATACTGCATATAGTGCTCCTGTAGCTTCAGCCTCGTTTGCCAGCTCTCACGGGGTTCTAAGCAATGTGTATCTGCTGTTATGTCACTTTGCACTGCTAAGACTGCTAGTGTACAGCTCAACTTGAAGCCTAAGTAGACGGGTCTACATGGCAGAATCTACATTAAAGGGAGGCTGATAAAGTCAGTCCCTGGCATTTTCAGTTGCTGTAAAGGGAGGAGTCTCTGCCTTGAAACCAAAACTGACAGATAGTGAAATCCCCAAACATAGTATGAAGGCTCAGATTCTCAGTGATTAATTAATTAAGAATCACTACAATTCTGAATGCACTCAAATAACAAAAGACATGCATAAGCTGTTCAAGGGAGTTAAAATGGATTTTCAAAAGGGTCATAAAGTTACATCCACAAACTGCTATAGAAAAACCTTTGGTATCAACAGAACAAAACTTATAACCTTACCTTATAATAACGGAAATAGTCTCGTTCTTGCAATTTTTTTATTTTGGGGAAGATCTTGTAGTTGTTGAAGTTATCAATGCTGTCAACATCACATAAGCAATCATCCAGGACTCCAGCCACCTAGAATTTACATAAATAAAAATTTGAAATATGTAAATTACTGATGTTTCAACCTTAACAAATCTGCATTACCATATAAAAGAATCATTTGCTCATTCAACATAGCCAGTTTTTGCTAATTAAGATTCACAACGTTAAAGCAGCTACTTATGCTTTACTACGGTCACTGATATTAAAAAATATGAAAAACTCTGAAAAACTAAAACTTCTTAATGCTCAAAATAAGACTGAACTCTCCTTCTCCTTCCTAAACATATATAAAATCCAAGTAGCTAACCTATGTGACAGGCACAGTGCTAAGACCTTTAATTCGTCATCCTTTTTACTCTTTAGAACTATCCTATAATATCCTAATTTTACATGTAAGGAAATTAAAGTTTTGCAAACTTAATTTTCCAAAGTTTGAAATTCATTCTCCTACTAAAGTATCCGTTAATCCAAGAGAAATTGTTATTTACAAAGTGACTTTAGAATACAAAAATTCCATAAAACATTCAACTGAACTCTAAAAATTGGACTCAGTCTTACACAACAACTTGAATAAATCTTCTAGGAATTATCCTGAGTAAAAAATGCAACTCCAAGAGGTTACAAACTGTATGGCTCCACTTACACAATATTTTTTAAATGAAAAATTTCAGAAATGGAAAAAGAGATTGTTGCCAGGGCTTAGGGATGGGAGGTGGATGGGAGTGGGAATAAGGTAGAGTGGAGTGGGAATGAGGTAATATTGTTATAAAAAAGCAATAGGATGGATGCTTGAGGTGACAAGCCACTCAGTTATCTTCACTGTTATGGATACACACAGCTACTCATGATACAGCTATATAGAACTAATACATACATGTACAAGAAAAACGGAATCTAAATGAGATACCAATCAATGGCAATGTCCTGGTTATATCACTGTTCTACATATGTTTATAAGATGTTACCATTAGGATAACTGAAGGGTACATAGCATTTATCTGTACTATTTCTTATAACTGTGTATGGACCCACAAGTATCTCAGTTCAATTTTTCAATTAAAAATAAGAAAGGGGCTTGGTCTGTGGTAGGTAATTCACATGGACCACAAGAGGATTACATGCAAGTGGTTATCAGGAAATGGAAACCAGTCCTTGCCAGCTGTTTCTTTTTTTTTCTCCCTAGGCATAAATATATCGCCAAACTCCCTGCTATCTCATCTTGAGATAAAGCATAAGGGATCATTATGAAGAACTTTAGCTCTTGGGATTCTATATGCTTTCCTATCCCATTTTCTAGGATCCCATCACTAACTTGCAAATCTGATTCCATTATTCTCATTACTTACATAGGACTCCAAATTCTAGCCTTCTGTATAACAACAGAAAAGTAAAATCAAAATACAAAACAAAATATTTGGTTTTAAAATATTGTTCCAGGATTTAGCTCAGTGTCAAAAGTTGCCTGCCTGGCAAACACAAAGCCGTGAGTTTGATCCCCAGTACCAAAAACTAAACTAAACTAAACTAAACTAAACTAAACTAAGCTAAACTAAAACTAAACTAAACTAAAATATTGTTCCTAGTAATTGCTATTTCTTGAATTGCTGACTATGTCCAATTTAGGAGGCTGGGCCCAGGTGTTCAGGGCCAGGCTGTGCAACACAGCAAGACATCTCTTAGGCTGAGTGTGATGGCACACGGCAGTAATTCTGGCACTCTAGGAGGCTGAGACAAGAGGACTGCAAGTTTGAGCCTAGTCTGTGCAACTCAGTAACTCGGTGACACCATGTCTCAAAATTTAGCAAAAAGGACTAGGGATGTAGCTCAGTATAAAGACCCTGGATTCAATCCCTTAATTGAAGAAAAAAAAAACATACTTTACTTTGTTTTTTTGGTAATGAATCCCTAAGCAATATACTTACAGGTTTTCTCCATTTTTGAACTTTAATGAAATCTAATATGTGAATTCTTCTGTAATGTGCCTCTGTTACTAACCTTTTATTTTGGTATCTGTTCATGATTAGTTTTACTATTAAAAGTGTAACACTGTATAAAAATATTACAATATATTCATTCTACTGTTGATCTACATATAAGAAAGAATAATGCCCTCCCCAAAATGTTTATGCCCTAATTTCTGAAACCTTCCAAAATGTTATTTTACATGGCATAAAAGATTTTAAAATTGTAATTAAGCATCTTGAAATGGGAAGACTTACTGGAGTATTTATGTCAAACCATTATAGTCACAAAATTCTTTATAAAAGAGACAGAAGTGTTGGATTCAGAAAGAAAAACTGTAAGACACTACATGGTTGGCTTTGAAGATGGAGAAAGAAGACACTAGCCAAACAGAAGCCCTCTAGAAGGTTGAAAAAGGCAGGGAACCATTCTAGCCTCTATAAGCAAAGTAACCTTGCTGATATCTTGATTTTAATCTTCTACAATCTGTTTTCAAAATCTTGCCCCAGAACTACAAGATTAATATGTATATATTCTTTTTGGTCACTAAGTCTATAGCAAATGTTATAACAGTAATAGGCAACTAATACAATCTATACTAAGGCGTGTTTTCAGGTTTTGATCAACAATGATATATATCTTGTTATACATGTGCGAAAATTTCTCCAAGTTATATGCTTAGAAATGGAATTGCTATAAGTTCATGTTCAGTTTTACTAGGAAATGACAGGTTGATTTCCAAAACAGTCTTCCCCAATATTTGACATTAATGTATGCAATCTAGAAAGTATGAAAGCATTTTAGGAGACATGTGCCAGGAATCAGAAACAAAGACCAAATATATATATATATATATATATATATATATATATATATATATATATATATATATCACACTAAGTAAGAGAGGAAGACAGTGGAGAGTTTAAAGCAAAGGATGAAAGGCATAGGGAGTAACAGGTAAGGAACGAAAGGTTTCTCTTGTACATTATATGACCAGAGCTCAAGAGTTTTTTGGACAAGGGAACCTGTCTGTAAAATGACACTTTAGCAGAAAGTAAGAAGCAAAGACAGTGAACTTTATGAATATCTGAGTGCTCTTTGTAGAAGAAACAGTAAGAGGGAATAAAAAATATGGTGAATGTCTAGATTTTTAAAATATTACAGTAAAAGATACATCACAAAACCAATGGGAATGTGTTTAAAGAGGGAAAAATATGAGAGGTATTAGTAGCAACATGTCTTTTGCTCTAATAAATTTTAAAATTTAAACATTTTTATTGTATCTCATACAAAGGCCTTAAGGCAAGAACATAGTTGCTCTGCTTGAAGAACAGGGAGGGTAGCTCACTGGAGCATATCTGACAGGGGGAAAAGATCTTGGGAAGCACAGATTTGAGGGAAAAGATCAGGAGTTTGGTTCTTGATACTCAAAACTGAGATACTTTCAACTGAGAGGTTGAAAAATGGTAAAATATAAAGATCTAGGGCTGAGACTCCTACTCTGGAGATCTAAATTTGAAGTGACCAGTAAAGTCAAGATAGAAGAAATGGTATAAGATTGGAACCCTGAAGTTCAAATGCTTGGCAGGCAAGGACAAGAACAAACAAAGGATATGAAGACTGGCCCAGTGGACAAGAAAGAAACTACTGAAGCATTGTATTCTGGAAGCCAAGGAGAGCTAGCATTGAGCTTTGAAAAATGCTGCTAAAAGGTAAAGCTGAAGTTTAAGAACTTATCAACAAAGGCCCTGGCAATCTTGACAAGATCAATTTTAGAGGAGTGGAGGATCAAAAGTCTGATTGGAATAAGCTAAAGGAGAACCAAAACAGAAGAAATAAAGATAACTTTTGAGTTTTTCTAGAGAGAGAAAAAAATGATGCAGAAGCAGAAAGAATGGGTGAGTCAAGAGAACTTAAAAAAAGTAGAATAATTTTTTAAAAAAATGTGCTGTGGTTCTAATCTAGGGTCTTGCACATACTAGGCAAGTGTTCTATTATTACTGAATTACACTTCAGAGAATGAAAAATTGATTCAGGAGGGAAAGAGAAGGTTGGTGGAACTAAGTCCTTGAATGGGAAAGAATTGGGACCTAATTTATGTGAAGGGACTGGCCTTTGCAAGAACACAAACAGTTCATCATGATTACCAACAGGATATCAAAATATGTGGGTAGAAGATAGTAAGTGAATGATGTCCATTATTGTGGGTAAATTCTCTCCTGGATACTCCAATTCTGTTAGTGATGGTGCAGATTGAAGAAAATAGGGCTCAAAGAGAGAGAAAAGACACAAAATGGCTGTTTAACTGAATAATCATTTCTTCAGCTGGTATAATCAATTAGTCCACCACTGAGCTTTATTTTGTTTCTAATACTTCTATTTTTACATCTTTTTAAGTCTTTAAAATCTTGTTCTTTTTCATATTTTCAAGCTTCTCTTTTTATTTAAAATGTATTAAATTACCTGTCCAATATCTGCTTCTGTTGTTTGTAATGTAGTTGCTCAATTTATAAGAATACATCCTGATAAACCCATTGTAAATTGAAAATATCAAGTGGAAATGCATCTGAGACACCTAACCAACTGTATATTATAGCTGAGATACACAATACACAGTGGAACACCAGCTATTTACCCTCTGGCTCATATGGCTGACAATAGGCAGTTCATGCAACAGGGACCTAAAGTTCACTGCCACTGTCCAGCATGGAGAGAATATTTGAGCTCATCTAGGAAAAGACTACAATTCAAAACTTGAAGTACAATTTTACCTGAATATACTGGTTTTGCACCACTTTAAAATTCAAAAGAAAATTGCAAAATTGTAAGTCACCTACTAGGTCAGGGACTAAACCTGATTTCTGGAGCCCTGATTTGTGACTTTTTTTTTAATTACTTGTTTATTCTTCTTGGCACTTTATCTTTGAGACTACTTTAGGGCTTGAGTTGAAAATAAATTTCTCCAGGAGACTGATGCCTGCTTTTCCTTGTCTCCTGGGGGATACAGACATATGACTTTCATAAATTAAATTTTCTACCTGAATCATTTCTAGCACAAATAGCATAAAGTTGATCTCAAACTTATATAAGGTTACACATTTTCAGGGGATTATTTTCCTGCTCCTCCAGCAAGTTTTGTTACTTTCTCCCTACTTGTAGTGGATTTCTCATTTATTCTTAAAAATTGAGGATGTAGCTTTTTGGAATCTAGGCTTTATTGTGGTGTCTCTTATCAGTTTCCTCTCTCAGGGCAAACAAAAGCATTATTCCTGGCCCACTCCACACCTATGTAGGTGTAAAATAGGAGCTCAAAGTCTTCAGGTTTGGGGAAAACACTCAAAAAGTCATAGACTAGTACACTACTGTTTGAGTCCAAAGTTTCTGGCACTTCCTTTGGTGGAGGATTCTGTGTATTCCTTAATTTCATGCCACCTCAAAAAGTCATTTACAAGGACTTCAAACATATCTGACTACAATTACTGTACATAGTTTTTTAGGAGATTATCACTTGCAGTTCTATGCCTTTAGTTCCTAATGTTTTGCCATACTACAAAGCATATTTCCATTTCATTTATAATGGGGCATGAGAAATGTATCATTATATGTGCTAAAAAATATTTTTATGCAAGGAGATCTATTAAAGTTACCCATTTCTTTTTTTGTACCGGGGATCAAACTCATGACCTCGCGATTGCCAGGCAAATGCTTAAGCCACTGAGCTAAACCCCCGGCCCAATGTTACCTATTTCCTTAAATGACTTTTATCTTTCTTTTTTTTTGGTACCAGGGATCAAACTCATGACTGTGCGCTTGCCAGGCAGGCACTTATAACCCCGGCCCAGTGACTTTTATCTTGAATAGAGATTTTTCAAAAATTCTAATTCTCCCCTTCACCTTTTCTACCAACCTAATACATGCAAGAAATGGAAAAAAAAAAAAAAACCTGACTTAGCTCCACTTTTTGATTTTCCTTGTCTCTTTTTGCTTCTCTATACTCCAAAGAAGAAAATACTGATTTGTGGTATAGTGAGGAAAAAGGCCTGCCAATTTAATGATACTCACTCAACATTTAAGTTCTCTGGACTTCAGTCAACACATGGCCTCATTTCTGAGAAATGTTCAAAGAAAAGGAGATCATGCATATTTAAGCATGTTACAGGTTATCTAAAATATGATCAGACTACATCAGAAAGTACCCCCAACAAGCATAACTATTTTAGATGACTGCCTGGCAAATGCTACTTTGAATATACACAAATCTTTAAGTGCTGACTTACCTATATGTAGTTAAAGGAAATTAGAAGTATAGATGCAATTATAAAATATTAACTACATATAATTAGTGGTAGATGAAAAAACCTTAATGAAGCTTCTAGACTTGTGATAGAATATATAATTAATATGTCATGTTTAAAAAGTGAGAACTTTCATTTTAGAAAAGTATCTAAATGTAAATTCCAAACACAAACATTCAACTAGTAACTAGAAAATAATTTTGCCAAAGATAATTTGGAAAATTTATTTTTTCTAAACTCCAGTAGATATCCCCAGAATTCTACTAGTTAATGTTTTTCAAGTGGGATTTAAAAATAACTGCATTACAATTATTTCCAAGGCCTGTTTAAATGTTGATTCCTGAGTCCCATTCTAGAACCACTCAATCAGTCCAGCTGGAAGCAGAGCCAGAGATCCTACCTTAACCAGCTCAGTACCAAAAGTTTACTCATTGGTGTCAAATCATTTTAAAACTATTGAAACGTGAACATAAATGGAATAATCAGGCATTCAAGGATTTGGTGCTGAGCACCATAAAACCATTGGAGAATATCTGGATAAAGTCAGAAAAACATGTTTACGCGGTTACACTCACGAGTTACCGTCAATTTTTCTTAGCGATGAGCATTAATTGCTTCAAATGGCATCTCCCCTTATTATCAGGCCACCTGAGGCACTCTTTTTGGCTCTCAGCAGTGCTACCACTTTGCAGCAGGTGCAGAAGAGACAAGAGCACCTGGCAATCTATTCAAATTCTACTGAATAAAAAAGAAGTAAACATTGCTCTTCTGGCAAAATGTTCTGGTCGGCTAACCTTCAGGTTTCTATGATGACGAGAGGTCTGCTTTTAATCGCTTCAGGAAGCCACCTCCAAACTCTAGCATACGCTGCCGCCGCTAGCACCTCACTATCAGACCCACTTAACAGACAAAAGGCAAGAGGATAAAAACAAAGCGATACTGAACAGGGACAAAAGCCAAGGAATCTAGCGCACAAGATCAAAGAACTCAAGTTTTGTCGTCTTCCCTACCCACTCTCAGGGCGGCCAGGAGTGGGGTTCCTCGGGTTCCGCGGACTCCCGGCCGGCCTCAGGAACTCCCGAAGGGAAGGGCGCCACTCTGCGGGTGCGTTCCCTAAAGTCAGCCGAGACGTTCAGCCCGTCCCATCTCCCGCCACACTCCCGACCGCGGAAAACAGTACAAGAATAAAAACCGCAACGGCTCAGGGGACAGTCACCATCTTCCTCTCTTGACGGCCAGCACCCTGGATGTCGCCATCCACGCGCACGGCGGGGTTCGCAGACGTTTCCTGCACTAGACCGACCGGTCAGTGCCCCAGCTTTTCCCTCGCACCTGCGCCCGGCTGCTGGGGCGCCCCCGCTGCGGCCCGTTAGTAGCCGGCTCGACCATCGACGGGGGTGCCGGGTGGACCCTCTCTGGGCTTACCTGGGCCTCGACGACGCTCGGAATGAAGCTCAGGGTGACTAACAGCTGCACTGCGGCCGCCGCCCCCTGCCCGGCGCCGGCCCGGCGGAGCCCCCGGCTCATGCTGGCCTCCCCCCGCCGCGAACGGCCGGGCCCCTCAGGAGCCGGGAACGAAGGGCGGCCCTAGCGACGACCCTAGGGGGCCGAGTCGGCGGCAGAGCTCCCCTAGAGGTCGAAGTCTGCGCGCCGACCCGAGGCTGTGGATACAGCCGGGTGCCTGGTAGTGGCAGCTTTTAAGGTAGGAGTGCCGCGCGCCCCCACTTCATGCCCGGGTGGCCCCGCCCCCGGCTCCAAGGCCGAGGCCACGCCCCGACGCACAGCCTTCTGGGAGTTGTGGTCCCGGCGGCCCCTGCGAGTGGAAGGCGGAGCCGGAGGCCCAGCTAACCGCAGGGTAGAGCTAAGGAGGCTGCTCCGCCTCCCCAGGGCCGGACTCTATGGTGGCCAATGAGGCGCGACCACGAGGGCTCCAAAACACCGAGAGGGCGGGGGATGGGGGGGTCCTCTCTGGAGTTGGCTAGCTGAAGCCGCGCCCCTCTCTGGTTGTTAGGGAAACAAGGTTGGGGGCATCCCAAGAAGGTCCTTGTCCCCTCGCAGCCGCCAGGAGTCAGGACTCACCCAGGACCTACTCAAGTCAGAACTGGAATTTAAGCGGTTGTCTCCTTCACTTCACTGTAGCCTCACATGTACTACAAGTTACCTTAATAAAGTCATCTATGTCCAGTCGGGTAGATTCACCTTTTTGGTTTTTGCATGTCCAAGGTATCATCTCCTACACCAACCTATCCCCCGCATTGTTATATTGACACATGCAAATATAACGCATATTAAAACATGCGAACAAACCCAAAAGTTTATAGGGAAATGGGGATAAACGTATATAGAAACTTGGATGACGAGACTGAAATTTCAAATATAACACATTCTAATTAGTTATGTGGCCTTAATTCCAATCTCAAATATTAAGATTATATAAGTAATATACATAAAGGACTTAGAATAATGCCTAGCACATAGCAGGAGGTATCAATAATGCTGTGAACTTTACCAGTACTCTGGGTTTCTACAAAACTAGTATCTTAGATTTACTTAGTATGTATTACTTTCTTACTATAACAAATTACTACAAATGTGACTAAAAACACATTATATCCTAGAGTTAGAAGACCAAAATGGTTCCGCAAGGCTACATTCCTTTTGTAGGTTCCAGGAGACAAGGTTTCCTTACTTAGTGTCCAGCTTCTAGAAGTCACCTGCAGTCCCAACCCATGACCTTGCATCACGAGGTTACATCTCCTTTACTTCTGCTTCTATTGTATGCCTTCTTCTTTCTGACCCTAATGCTGTTGCTTCCCTCACATAAAGGGATTACTTTAAACTCACCAGATAACCGAGGTTAATCTATCTAAAACTTCTTAGTCACAAGATCTCTTTTGCCATATGAGGCAAAACATTCACCATTTCTGAAGGTTGGGGATGGACATTTGTGGGGGTCAATTAAGCAGCCTACCAAATAGTGCTTCACATCTTTCAGAGTACTTTCACATATATGTCTCTCCACATGACCTGTTAGAGAACCTGTGGGGCATAATGAAAAAAAATTCAAGAGTGACAGTAGAGAATTAAGTCAAATGTAAGGCCCTGGAGGAATGCAAAGGTCACCTGCCCATAAAGTCAGTTCTGCTGATCCCTTTCCTCTGTGGCAGTGCTTTCTCTTTTGCCTAGATATTTGTCTAGATATTTCAAAGCTTAAAAACATAAAAATTGTTGATCCTTCCATCTATGTCTCTGTATCTCCTCTTTTTGTCTCTGCTAAACCTGTACTTTCAATCCATTCATTCCCCTTTGCCCAATGTATAAATATTTTGGATAAGAAAAAAGCATTTTGCTTTCATGGGAATCCAGTGGACCCTTATGAGTCCTTTGTGCTGCATAGGACATTAATAACACACACTATGTGAGATTTTGTTACACAAAATTTTTAAAATTTTATTTTAAAAAGAATAAAACCAAACAAAATAAAGCAGAACAAATTTTATCAAAACAAAACAATGAAAGTGATACAGCATGTCAAAACAAGATAATAAGAAATCAACAATGGCAACCCCAATGCCTGTTGTCACCTTCAAAACAGCTGTCTATACCATCAGAGATAACAAAATCAAACAAAACAGAATAAAACCAATCAGAACAAAACAATGAAAAGGATATAGGACTCCAAAAAAAGACAATAGGAAATCAACAATGGCTACCATAATGCCTCTTGTTATCTTCAAAATAGCTGCCCATACCTTCAGACATAATAAAATCAAACAAAACAAAACAATTAAAATGATACAGCACTTCAAAACAAGATAATAGGAAATCATCAATGGCTACCATAATGCCTCTTGTTATCTTCAAAATAGCTGCCCATACCTTCAGACATAATAAAATCAAACAAAACAAAACAATGAAAATGATACGGCACTTCAAAACAAGATAATAGGAAATCAACAATGGCTACCATAATATATCTTATTGCCTTCAAAATATCCCTCCAGACATCAGACATAGACATGTAAATTTAACCAATCAATACAAGAACTAAGTTGCTTCTTTATTTCAGTTGTTATCTTTCCAGAAGTTTCAGGTGTATGACTTCTAATTTCTATGTCTGTGTCTCCTGAACTTGTTCTGTGTTGCCTGGATTTATGAGACTGTATTTTGCTCCTTCCTCTTGACATTTTCTTGTGTTTCTCTGAATCAGCCCACTGTTGCATCCTGGGTGCTTCCCTCCTGCCTTTGCTGCCAGTCCCTTGGGTAGGTCACTGGACTAAGCACCTGCATTCCTCCAAGCCAGTGTTCTTGGCTCTGATATTTCTTTGCTTATTTTCTGTCTAGTTGATCTCTCTCTCTTTTTTTCTCTCTCTCTCTCCCTCTCTCTCTCTCCCTCTCTCTCTCTCTCTCTCTCTCTCTCTCTCTCTGTCTAGTTGACAATGTGGTATTGAGGCCTCCTGTTACAATTGTGTTATTGCTTATTTGATTTTCCATGTCTACAATAACTGTCTTATATAGTTGGCTGCTCCTATATTAGGCATATATATATATATATATATATATATATATATATTTATGATTGTTATGGTATTTGTCTGTCTCCAGCACACTGCCACTGTCCACGCTGCTCACTGACCAGTCAATCTTGTGTTATTCTTCTTTGCTTCATTTTGTAGCTGTTGGATTGATTTCTCATAGTCTGTTGCTATTTTTGATATCTTTCTTTCCATGATCACTGCAATTCTATTTAAGCTTTGAAATTCTATCCTTCCCTTCATTCCGTCTGTTGCATATAGTTTCAATGTGTTGCATATACTTTCAATGGAGGTTTTAATCTCCTGGGTCTCTTTTTGTATCTGATTCATGGATTCTATATTTCTCCTATGTTGGGCATTTTTTTGTTTTCATCTTTTTCTAAGGTCATCTATTCTTTTATTTTTGTCTTCTCTAATATGGTTTATTTTAAGCATCATTTCTTTTTGTACCTGAGAGGTCATTTTCTTTATACCATTTTCCACTTTTTTTTTCACTTCTGCTGCTATCATCCAGAAAGTTCCAGTGTTTGACTTCCACTTTCATCTATCTTTTTGAGTTCTAGGCCTGTCCTGGGTGGGCTGGGAGTCTGGGGATCTGGGGCTGCATTTTGCCATTCTCCACCTCCTCTCTTTTTTAAAAATTTTATCTTCTATGTTGATGCCCACCAACCTTCTATGATATATAGCTCTATCACTAACATTGAGGCCTCTCTCAAAGAGGAAAGGTGATGTTTTTTCCTCAGGGATGTCTCCAGATGTAGTTGATTCTTTATAGCTATTCCAAGAATCTACTTCATTGGTTTACAGTTCTGTGATAATGTCTAGTTATATCCCAGAGATGTGCTGAGTATGAAGCTGATCTTGGTCTCTGGATGTGGAGGCTGGGACTGGTCTACTTACTGTCAGTGGAGTTCTCCAGAGTCCAACTGCTGTCTCCTCACTGCTTTTTCAGTTGCTTCCACGTTATTGGCCTCATTGATTACTTTGCATCCCAGAGGTGTGTGTGTGCATCTGTGCACTGGGCTGTTGTACTGGGTCTTGGGGTTCCTGTGGGTTTTACACTCTTCCAGCCAGCCTACCCTCCAGGATGCAAAGGAGGAGGTCTGGATCGCAAACTCACTGTCTTCTAGCTAGTCCCACCATCTAGGAAAATGGAGGCCACAAAACACAGACTCACTGTCTTCCAACAGCCCCACCATCAGGGATGAAATGGAGGGGTACGGAGTGTGAACTCGCTGTCTTCCAGCCAGCCCTGCCATCAGGAATGTTTTAATTTTAAGACATTGGGTTACAAACTTTCCTGTTTTAAAATCTCAACCCCTTTAAAAGCTGTCTCATACCAAGGTCTGAATCTATGATCCGAACCCTTCAAGACATGACATTGAACAATCTGAGTGGTTGGATGATGGGAAAAAAATAGACAAGGAACTCTGGTCCAGGAGTCAGCTATCTTGCAGGTAACAACAATAACAATACTCTCTTCTTTTCTTTCCTTTTTTCAGCTCAGAAGACTTGTGAGTACAAATGGGCTTTTTCAATGTATGTAAAATTAGAAATAGGTATTTGTCATAAGACATAGGTGTACCAAAATGCATTCATATTGATGTCTGTCTGTTTTGGTGTTATGGTTATGAGTGGTGTGAAGGGATTTTTTTCTTTGTGCCTTTTCTTTGTTCTATCACCCTGGCTGCTTCTGTTTACCTCTTTTTTCCCCCTAAAATCAACTATGCCAAATTCAACATTTTGAGAGTCACTGATGTGCTGTCACCCCTGCTTCCTGCCAAGAATGCTTAATTTGAACCTTTCTCTCCCTAATATGTCCCTGGTTATAAGCTGAAACAGGAAGGCTAACTAATCCCCTTTTATTGTAAGCCATACACACAAGAACCCCCCAGCTCTACCTTAACTTAAAAATAATAAGAAGCAGTATAGCAAATGAAAAAACATGTGGACTCAAAATGCTGAAGAAGGTTTCATTACTCACATCTCTGGAAAGGCAAATTCATCAGGATACAATTAGGGAACTCTCAGGAATAGTAACTAATGGACAGTCTTTCAGGTCACTGCCATCGTACTAATAGTTTTCAACCTCTGTCATTTTTCTCTCCTATTGAAATTCACATTTTCCTTAGAGTTTAGCTTGGGGAGATAGACCAAGAACTTTGCTTGGCAACCTCATAAGACTTCAAGGAATGGCAAGAGGACGTTTTACAAATAAACAGCAAGGCTTCTATCCTTTATCATCAATAGAGAAGGGGTGCTGATCAGACAAAAGCAATAAATGCCTCCTTCAGAAAGTCATTCTTTTACTGAGTACTTCTTTTGAGTGCACTTTCTTTACTTAGCTTGTATTTGTACATTAATTAAATTATCATAGATGTTCTGGTTGTGTTACACCAAAAAGTACAAATCAGAACACTGGCCAAGCAGAAATAAAAAAAAAACTATGTTCTTGTAGATAACGTAATTTATGATTTACAACACTGCTTGGGTTGCATAAACTTAATTATCTGGAACTAAGGTACAGAAAAACTGACTGCTGTGGGAGACCAAATAGGAAGATTAAGGCCTAATTGGTCTGTTCTGTGAGCACTAGAGAGAAAGGTGGTGTGTGTGCTGACACGTGGCAGGGAAAATTAATACAGCTCAGATCCTGTTGTTTACCTAGACATGTACCAATGAGGCAGATAAATCCTGTTTTACTCTAAGTGCTTGTGCCCATGTTTGAGTGAATAAAAATAGAGCACACTAGTCACTCAGGGTGCTTTGCTGAAGGGAGACAAGAACCCCCAAAGCTCCCACATTTTAACCTATTTCTGTGCTCTTTTGTTTTTTCATCCTCATAATTCCTTAGTCAGTTACGAGCTTGTAGGTTGGCTCCTACAGACTACAGAATTTATAAGCCTCCTAGATTTATTAAACTGAGAAGGGTCAGGTCCAGCCATGACAATCATCAAAACTTCCTATGCAACAATAATCATTCATTATTGATTTAGTTGAGATGAATTACAGGGGCTAACCTGGGGGAACAAACAGCATAGATGGTAATTCCACCTAGGCCAGCCATAACTATATTTTCTGTGATTCCAAATGGAGCCAAATACAATCAAGCATGACTTGTATTTCACTTTTTCAAACTGACAGTAGTACAGTCAAATGTACTTAATTAAAACTAACCTTATTCATACCGTAAATGTCACATAGGCACTATGTACAAAAATAGGCTTATAGTTATTGCAGATTCACTGTTTTGTTCTCAAATATAAACGATTCTTCCCATTCTTTATCACTATATTTCTCTCCCCTTCTCATTTCATGTCTCCTCTGAGGACAGCCTATTTCATCTCCATTGCTCAGAGTCATTAAAGTCCTGTGGCAGTTTCTACCTATGACATTCAGTCAGTGTTAGCTTTTCCTGTGTCTGTTTATATTCTAGACCATCACCTGTGCAAAGTTTTAATAGATCCTATCTTCTTGTACTATATTTTCTGTTGTGCTGTCTTAATTTCTAAAAACAGTGGTTAGAAAATATTAGTGGATTAACTGGCTAATGTTGTTTATAATCTCAATTTATCTTAAAGGATATCTGTTTCAGAACTAATGCTAGAGGTAAAGTCACTGAACGATTTCTGTAGAGGGCTAGAAAGTCACTTCATTAGAAAGGAAAATTCTTGGAAAATGCATTAAAATGAAAGCAGAAGTCTTTCATTTAGGCAAGGGATTGCAGTACTTAGGGACCATAAGAAAGGCTGAAGGAGTAACAGACTGTGGTATCACTGTGGTAGAAACAATTACTAGAAACTATCACTTCAAGAGTTTTCCTCACCAGCTCTGGTGGGGAACCTATAATCCCAGTATTTAGGAGACTGAGGCAGAAGGATTGCAGCAAGTTTGAGGCCAGACTGGGATACATAGTGAATTTAAGTCTAGCCTGAGCTACAGAGAGATGATATATGAAAAAACAACAACAACAACAACAACAACAAAAAGTTTTCCTCAAGCACTGCGTGAAGTGTCTATACATGGTAGGGTGGGTTTGAAGCAAAGTTTAAAAACTACCTTGAATAGACTGCCGTGATGCTTTAGAAACTTTGTGAATTAACAAAATTGCAGCAAGTATTTACATTTTCAAGATATCATCAAGCATATTGTGTTTCTTTGGTGGCATTCCAGCTTGGTTAACTTGCGACTTCTAATGAAGAAGAAAATCACTGATGAATGGCTCTAAACAAAAATCAAAGTAATGGGGTGGAAATTTAATAGCACTAGTAATTTTCTTTCCTTATAACAAGCATGAATTCATGACTAATGAATCCATTAAGCATTGGCAATCTGTTATGTTTAAACAACTGTGTTTGTAGATCGCCCTGGTGTGTCAACAACTGACCATGGCATTAAAAAAGAATTTCCACCTGTGACTCAATAAGAGGGAAACTTTTGCTTAGGGATCACATTTCTGAATTTTACTGAGGGGATTTTTCCCCTTTTCTTTTGATAATAAGGATTAAAAGTAATCAAATTCAAAGAACTTGGCTGGCTTATGGTTTTTATTAGTTATTCTATCTTAAGTATTACTTGTTTTTCCTTAATGTTTACTCAGCTGTGACCCTCTCAAAGTATTTTTAGTAGTGTTAAGGCTGGTAAACTTGAATCAGCTAAAAGTATTGTCATTTTTAAATGAGTTTACAAGGGGATACATGCAATTTGGGTAAAACCTTTTGTGTAACATAATACGCTAAATATTAATATATGATTTGAGAGAGGAGGGTGAACTTGGGAAAACTAGAATCATGATGATCTACCAATTTCCAGCTCCCACCTAATTTCTAAAATGCAAAAACCTTCATACAATCATAAAATTGTATGTAAGCACCTTAACATTGAAACAACTTGGTTTCTACCTATTCTTCTTTTCTCTCCCATTCCATATATAGATGCAGCACTGATCACAGTGAGGACTAACACTTCAAATGTTTTCACAAAATCATGGGTCCCCTAATGATGAGGGCTGCAGAGAGGAATAGTCAGAAGAGGTCAAGGGCATCTTAGAGGGCTGCTGGGTGGTTCTGTGCTGGCATCACTGGAGTCCTTGCTTTCTGCTAATCTGTACCCCAAGCCACTGGAAAACTCAAGAAGTTTCCAAATTATTTTCTCAGAATTTGATTGAGTATGCGCCTTGATTCCAAACAGTTGCTGAGTCCTTGCCTTGTGCCGCAGCTGTTTCTACACACACACACACACACACACACACACTGTTTTACTATCCTCCTTCCCAGCCCTCAGCCCAGTGTGGTCACTATTGTGTAGCCCTAATTTCTTAGTTACTTTTCCCATTGCTGAGACAAAATACTCAACATTTAAAGTTAAAGTGGGTAGGTTTGTTTTGGCTCACAGTATGTAGAAGTTTTAGTCCATAATCAGCTGGCTCCAAGGCAGGGTACATGGTAGAGGGGACGTTAGTACATTGCAGAGCAGACATGAGGCAGCATAAAACATGCAGCAGCAACAGAAGCAGCAGTAGCAAGCAAGAGCAGCAACCCTCTTTCTGTCCCTTATGTTCTATGTAGGCTATACACCCTTAAGGCCGGTAGCACTCACACACAGGGTGCAGCACTCTTAATCCTAGTATCAGATCATGAATCAATCCAGCATCACATCCTCAATCCCAATATCACACACTTCAGATCTAGCTACCTCCAAAAAACTCCACCTATGACCATATGAGGCTTTGGGGAGAAACTGGATACAAGCCATAACTTCTGGTCAGCCAGGACCCTAACCTTATGGGTGTCCTTGTCTCTCACTTGTCAACACCTTGACTTGGATTTGGATTCCATTAGGCTCTTCAGAATCACGTATTTGCTGGTTCCCATTTCATATTATTTCCATGGTCCTATTTAGTGACTTTTGATGACGTTTAATAGAGTCTTATTCTTTGAGGATTTTCTTCTTGTGTGGGGCAACCATCTTGCATCTAGAATGCTACATCAAAAACCATGTGCTTTATTTTCTAGAAAGAAGACAAGCTTAGCACACACTCTGCAAAGCACTTGAAGTACCTCTTATCGAAAACTACTTCCAGTTGGAATCTGAATGGAATCCTCTTTCTTTGTGACTATCCAGTTACCCCACAGGAACAAGACGAGCCACTGTACTAAATTACATTCTAGGAAATCATCTAGTCCTCCAAGAACAAATTTGTCAATTACGCCTCTTCTTTTTCCTATGATACAGGGATTCACTTTGTATTCTGTTATCCCATAAAATCATCTGGCTTGCTTCCTCCTTTCTCACTCCCTCTTCTGCCCTCCCTCCTTTTTCCTGCCTCTTTTGTGGTAATGAGGATCAAACCCAGAGCTTCACATACACTAGACAAGCACTCTACCACTCAGCTATGCCCTTTTGTCTGACTACTTCTTAGGAAATTTTACCTATTTTCACAAGTCTGCAATTGATACCATGTTATAAAACAATCAGAAAATCTCCAATTATTTTAAGTACTTTTGTAGCTACCTGAGAGAACCTTTCCCCCAATTTTTAGTTGGTCTCAAGGATCTCTTAAAATCTGTGTTGCTGGTCTGTGATGCTTTTTTTAAAAAAGCATTTTTCAGGATTCATCAATGAATTTGATGTTTTGTTTTATTCTACATGACAAAACACTCATTAGAGACTCTGTACTATGCAAAATAGTTTAACATAGAGGTTCTCTTATCAAATGACTTTGGTATACTTTTTAATCTCCATGTACTCTGCCATAAGGGAAGATAAACTTGCATCATTTGTAGGAAAATGGATGCACCTTAAAACCATCATGTTAAGTAAAATAAATGAGACACACAAGCTTAAATACCACATAGTCTCTCTTATATGAGAAACCTAAAATACAAATAAAGAGCAAAATAAAAGGTTAATAGGAAGGGTGATCAAAAGATGGAGGAGGGAGAGGTGATGAAAAAAAGAATTAAAATGTGTCATGTACATGTACCAATACCACACAAGGAATATAATCATTACGTAATATAAACAGGTACTAATAAAAAATAAAAACTGAAAATATTTACAAATTTATAAAAAATGGCTCTAAAATTGTAAATAAAAAGAACATTCTGAAACTCAGAAGTTCTACTTATTCACAAACATGTTTACATTGGAAAGCTTTGTGAAATCATTTTATAAATAGTCTGTCTTTTAGAAAGTAGTTTTAGGTCCACAGTAAAAGTAAGTAGAAAGTACAGATCATTCCCATACACCCCCCCCACAGCCTCCCTACTATTAACATCATCGCCAGAGTGATGCATTTGGTATAGTCAGCCAAGCAGCAGAGATACACCATTACCAACAAGGTTTATAGCTTATCTTAAAGTTCAGTCTTCAATGTTTTGCATTCTATGGGTTTTGACAAAAGTTTGTGGCATTGCAGAATGACAAAGAACAGTTTCACTGCCCTAAAAACTTCCTACACTCCATCGATTCATTCTTTTTTCCTCCAATGAAATAATTTTTTAATAAACCTTCCTACTTGAGGTTTATGTCACAAATGGAAAAGTTTGCATCTGCTGGAATTCATTCTAACCTTGTAAATGAAAACCATACATCAAATCCATTAGTCTGAACGTGGTCTTTCTTCATTCTGTCTGCGTGGTATGCTTTTAAGAGTAGTTGTGTCCAATTATCTTATTAAATGTTAATGATTATCAACTCTATTCTGACCAAAATCATGAACCAAGACAGTGGCATTTTAAACCTTGCAACAACCTAGTTTCTTTGAGCAAAATCAGAAATAACAAAAGACTCTGCAGCATTATCAGGGTTCTGAAGGACATTAAGACACAATAACTACTACAGAATGAATACTTGTGTTTCCTTCCCAACCCTACTCACAATTGTTTTCTTTTGTGATATGGGGACCTGGTCTCACTAAATTACTAAATTACCCGGGTTCAGCTTGAGTTTGAGGTCCTCCTGCTTCAGCCTCCCAGAGTGCTAGGATTACAGCCATGTACTACAACACTTGGCTCACCTCCAAATTTATTTACCCTGACATGCTAGTATTCAGAGCTGCGGGCTTTGTGGGGAGACTAGGTTATGTGGGTGAAACCATCATGAATGAGATTAGCATTCCAGAGAGCTCATCATCCTTTCTACCATGTGAGGACACAGCAAAAAGACAACAACCTGTGTACCAGAAAACTGGTCCTCACTGGACACCATATCTGCCAGCCCCTTGGTATTATACTTGTTTATTCCCTTTCTTTTCAAGTAAATATAAGATCCATGGAGTTGAGGATATTTTTCTGATATCATCTGCTATAATCTCAGCATGCAGCATATACCTGACACATAGAACTAACTCAATAATTATTTGTTCAGTGAGTGAAAAGCAGCACAGACTTTATTCCAAGCATTATCCAGCCCATAATGCATAAATGTCCTCAGGTACAAAATTAACCTTTTTTACAGTGAGAATAGCACAATCACCCTGGCTCAGAATAAGACCAGGGTCCTTATTTGAGGAGCTAAAACAAAGCAATGAATGAAGGATTTTCCTGCTGCCTTAGGCAGCAAGAAAGTATTGAGGGAAAGTGCTCTTCAGATTTATGCCACTGTTTAGTTAGACTCAAGAAGTAAAGTGTAGCCAGGTGTGGTGGCACACACTTGTAATTCCAGTACTCCAGAAAACTGAGGCAGGAGGATCACAAGTTTGACCTCAGTCTGCAAAATTTAGCAAGAACTTTTTTCAAAATAAAAAATAAAAAATGGCTGGGAATATATAGCTGGGTTCAAGCTCCAGTAACAGGTACACGTGCATGCGCGTGCGCGCACACACACACACGCATACAGATAAAATGTGGATATTACAATAGTCAACTCAAGGCAAGCAATTTATTATCCAATAAACAATGATTCCCTACTACATGATCTTTCAGAATCGGGATAACCTGGCAGACACACAGAATGTGGCAGAAAAGAAACCTTGGCAAAAATCAGATTGATCTGGGAAGCAAAGTGACTTTTGCTAAAATTACCAAGCCCTCAGAGCCTGGAGCTAATAAAGAAACACATGCTTCTCTATTAATCTTCTTTTTCATCCATTAGCATACAGAAAAGCATTTCCTGTAGGCATACTTACCTATTCCAATTTTATGTTATGGTGAAAAATTAATAGATGTGTAGAAGACTAATTTTATTGGAAAGGAAGAATGTATCACAGAGATGGAAGAGTAACACTAACTCGTAGACCACAAAGTAAGGAAATAGCCAGCCTACAGGAATAAATTGGAATTAGAGTCTCAAATCCCTAGAAGATGTCAGAGTTTCCCATCTGTTGACCCTTCTCTAATGTCTACTTAGGTCTTTTTTATTATGCAACAACTTTCTCGGCTTATCAGTCCACGTTAACACAGCATGGTGGCCTCTTTCTCTTAAGATTTTTTTTCCAGAATGAGAGTATAATATCCTGGTCTTGTTCCAAATTTTGAGACCCAGCTTAAGCTAGGTAGCTGCCTAGAATCAGCATCTTCATACAAATAGGGCTGGTTTTACTTAAAGAGGATGAAGGTGGGCAGTTTCCAGCAGAACATTTGGGAATGAATCGGGGAATATATTAAGCCAGCTATCTGCCTATTTTACTTAACTTTCATGCAAGGAGCCTTAAGGAACACTAATCCTGGCAATGCTTAATTTCCTTTGAAACAAACTTGAATTTTTCTTTTTAGGCAAAAATAATTGTGTAGAGCTGGGGATATAGCTCAGGGTCACAAGCGCCTGCCTGGCAGGCACAAGGTTCTGAGTTTGATTCCAGTACCAAAAAAAAAAAAAAAAAAGATAAGTGTGTAAATAAACTTTCAATTACTATAGTAAAATACCTAAGATAATTCTAAAAAATAGAATAAGGTTTATTTTAGCTCCTACAGTCAGAGATGTCAGTCCTGGACCTGACGCACTGGGGCTGTGGTGAGGCAGAACATCATGATGGCAGCAGGTGGCAGAGGAAGCTGCTTACATTTTGGTGGTTGGGTGGCAAAAGAGAAACAAGAGGAAGGGGCCAGTATCCCACAACCCCCTTTTGAGGACATATTTCCAGTGATGTCATTTCTTCCCCTTAGACCCTGTGTTTTAAAGGTTTTACATTCTCCCAAAATTGTCACTTTAGAAACCAAACCTTTGATACGTGGATCTTGAGGGACACTACAGAGCCAAACTACAGCAAGGGGCCCTTTGGAGGAAGTGCATCATGGCCTGTGCCACTCTCAGACTTCTAGGGTGAGAACCATAAAAGGTAGTAAGAAGATGAAGAAATAAAGACAAGATACAGAAGGCTGGGATGGTGGAGCCCTCATACCCGATGCAACGAAAGGGATCGCTCAACCAATACAGTACATTTAAGGAAATTAATGTCACCCATTGCCTAGCAATCTGCCTGCATGGCAACTTAAGGACCTGGTGTTCTCTAGACTGATGCAGGTTGTCCACCTGGCTTACCTTGGGCGCTGTTTGTTCTCAAGACCAGCCTCGCTCCAGCCCAGCACATGGGATGGTTCTCCAGCTTCAGTCACTCCTAACAGAAATAGAAGGAGAATTTGCTCAACAAGAGGAAAAGAATAGTGATGTCCTTCCCTGGTAAAGTGCCTTTCAGAAATTCAACTTCTAGTCATTTTTCTACTCAAGTAGCTTTTAGTGGCACCATCTAACCTCTCTTTATACATCAAATCATCTAACCTCTGTTTATACATCATCATAAAGCGAGAGCAGTAATACTTGTTTTCTTTGGCAGGGGCAAAGTGAAATAAGAGCTAGGATTTGGTAGTACCAATTCCTCACTATTTCCAGACACTTTTTTCTTAAGTTTCTGTACTTCATCCAAATGTCCTCAGAGAATCCAACTTCATAATGAGAGACTAGGGCTACATTTGGAACTATACTTGGGACAGTGCATTGCAAAAGTAAGCTCAACTGACAAGGCCTTGATTTCTGTATTGATCACACCTGAATGCTCAGCCCTGGGGCAAGAGGCTGACACATAAGCAGCAGGTCAACAGATACCTGTCAAGTGGACATGAAGACTGGTCTTCGTGGTTATCTGCATAAGTAATCCTGTGACAGTTGCCCATGCTTAGCATCTGAATGCAGTGCTCAGTATTTCTACCTGATGTGGAAGGGAGCCAAACAGAGAGAGAATTATAAAATACATACTAATATCTTCCTGCTTGCTTTCTTGTTTAAGAAGTATTTTATGTTGAGATTTTTTTTCCCACTAATGCAGATTGGATTTTGCACTGAACTACATACCTAGGCTTTTTCTTTTTAAGTTTTAAAAATTTTGACATAAGGTTTCACTAAGTTGGCCTGGACTCAAATTTGCAATCCCCATGTCTCAGCCTTCCAGAGTGCTGAGATTATGTGTGTGCCACCATGCCTGGCTTCAATAATTGACTTTAAAGTCTACAGATTGCATAAATATGGACATGAAAAATGTAGTTAGAGAATATACAAAATAACAATATATCACTTGACATATTGTATAGAGTTAAGGAAATCATTGGCTCTTTCAAACCCTATCAGTAGTTAGCTGACAATAGCTTGGTTCAAATTAGGGTATTTGCCAGTTGGGTTGTTGCTTATGCTTTGTTCAGTTTTGGTTGCAGGTCCTCATGATTGTTCTTTCTTTTTAATAGTTATTACAGTCCTATAACAAAGAACAGGCTAACAAACCACTTTGTTATTTGTCCATGGAGTCTGGGTATCCTGATGAAACCCTATCTGCTACCTGCTCTTAATGGACTCCAGTGCTTGAGTGAAACTGTTTCAGGAGAAGCCCTGACTGAGGCCTTGGGATGAGGCTGCCAAGTGTGGGTTGCCCATGGCTCTTAATGCCATGAGCTAGTGGGCAGGAGGGCAGGTAATAAGATCTACAAATACTTGACATATCATCCCAATAAACAGTCCATTTGAACCCCTTTTGACCTTTTATTTATTAGTTGACTGACAAGCTACAAGTTGCACAGCTACAAGTTCCCTGAGTGGCCTCTAGTCTCAGGAGGAGCTGGTATCTAAGTGTTCACTATGTGCCAGGCTTTGTAGCACATGCTTTTTATAGGTCACCAACTCAGAACAATCATGTATCAGGCAGAAGCCATGCTTCCTCCTATTTGAGAAATGAGGAAATTGAACCAGGGGTGGTGCACATTTGTTATCCCAGCTCTCTGGATGACTGAGGCAGGAGGATGACAAATTCGAGTCCAGCCTGGTCAACATAGCAACTCAGCAAGAACTTGAAACTAAGTGGAAAAAAAAAAAAAAAGCACTGGGGATATAGCTCAGTGCAAAGGCCTAGGATATGATCTCCAGTACCACAAAAAATACATGTATATGTACATAAATGAATACATGAGGAAACTGAAGCTCAGTTTCAGAATACTTTCTGATTCCCCAAGTAATAGAGGACACAAGAGGTGATCTAGGATTTGGTCCAAGAGCATCTGATTAGAGGATCATCGACCTAACCACTGACATACATGGATCTAGTTACCCTGTCATCAACTCACTGGGTTACACTGTAAAAGTCTTAATCCATCCCCGCTCTGATTTTCTTATCTATAAGTGATCATTAAGCTGCTTGTTAGCTGAGGTTTTATGACTTTTCTTCAGTCATCTGCTCTTTAAATGGCATTTGCTGATACAAAAATGTTGAGCTAATATAAATATTTCTGAGTGACCTCATTGGTGTTCATTAATTTAGCAAGACCATGTAGTTCAAGTAGACTCTTTGGTCTCTAGGCTTCAGTGTGTGGCTCACTACTCAAACCTTCACTGATGCTACCATGTTCCCAAACAAGCAGCAACTGAAAAGCTTTCTGTTTTCACCACTAAAAGGCTAAACCTTTTTACCTGAGCTTCATTATTTCTGGAGAGACTTTCTTCTCCCCTGTTCTCTGAGTTTTATGGCCTTTAAAACTCTGCCTGGTATTCTTCACCCATTGCCTTGAACCTGCTTTCCACTCAATCTTAATCACTTAAGATTATTTGCCTAGAATTATATTTATTGTTTACTATAATATACTGAATTTAAATGCAACCAAGATTTGCAGCAAATCCTAGTTATATGCAAATCACTTATATTAATTAATCAGACAAACCCAACATCATGAGAAAATTTGGGGTAAGCCCAAAAATCCAGAATACTGTTTTATTGACTTTAGAATTAGATGAATTAAAGTTCAAATACCAGCACCTTACTTTTTTTTAAGTAGTGTGAGTTTGGACAAGCCAGTTAGCTTCTCTGATCCACATTTCCCTAAACTTTCCAAAACAATATTCCCCCATAACAGCTAACAATGGATGGTGTCCTATTCTAATCCTCACGACAACCTTATAGGTAGCTGTTTTATTATTCCCATTTTACAGATGAGTTGTGCAAATGGTTTAGAGAGTTTCAAAGTAAGTGACCTCAAAGTTCATCCACTTACTCACTGCATAAACTTGATGGCCTTACTAGTAGATGTAACACCTGCACATGAACCCCTACCCTGACTGTCATATTCGAGGTTCCCAGTGATTTGTCACTGAACAAGCCAATGCCAGTCAATATTCAGGAGGAAAGCAGACTGAGGTAAATAACTCATAACACTTCTTCTCTTAACATCCTGACAGAGACTGCAGCATCATCTCCCATAATCTGATTAAACTTGGAAAACTGGCTTGTGTCTTATGTGCAAGGACAGGGCCTCTGCTTGTCTAAACATGCTGAGAAGGTGGAATACTGGTTTTATAGTCCATCTTTAGGGAGGCAGCTGGCCTAGCTCAGAAAAAGTTTTGTGCCAAGCTTCACTGTGGATGGTCCCCAAGAGCAGAGGTGAGAAATCTTCCTGCCATTAACTCCAGGTTTACCCAGTAAGCTGTCCTCAAGATTCTTCAGCTTCTTCTGGGAAATCTCCTATCCTTAGGCCTTCAAACTAGTGGTGTGTGTGGCCTTGTGTGACTCAGAACTGTGATGTTTGGCTTGCAATGTGTTGACCTACAGATTTCTAAAAATTAGTTTAGTTACCAACATTTAGCACAAAGGACTGTTCATATTTATTTCCAAGATGCAGACGCAGCAGATGCTGCTGCCATGAGGATGGGCAAGCACATCACTTCCCACCCCGCTTCGTGTTCCCAGCAGCCCATGTCACTAACATCCTTACTAAAGTAGTATCTTGGACCTTTTTCCTGACGCCAGCCCTTTTTAGCTAATGCCTGGTAGTTTATAGGTGGAGACTGTCTACTTCATTTACTCAATTAGAGACTGTCCAGGTATAAAAAAGAAAACAAATTAGCCTTGTTAAAACACAAACATCTCCTGAGAGGCCACAGAGGGCAAAATATTAATAGTGAGGATTTCAGGTGGCCAGAAGAGCTGTTTTATCAAATGGCCTCTTGGCAGGATTTGCTTCATAATAAATCATCTTTAGAGCATAAAATATATACATTTTAAGGCTATAGTTTTTTAAAGTTTCATTTCACAAATGAGGCTTTTGAGAAATAAATGTCAAAAGGCCAGACTTACACAAACAATATGCCCCAAATGTCATGCCTGCAGAAAGCTATAATGATAATTCTTTGTTAACTTAAAGGATTGTTTCTTGAAAACTCCTGCAATGGTATGCATATAAGTAAATAAGGCAGAATTCTCACAGAGAAGATTTGCTTTTGTTTTGAATCTGGCATTTTGCTATGTTGTCTAGTCTGGCCTTGAATTCCTGGCTCAAGTGATCTTTCTGCCTCAGCCTCCAAATAGCTGAGACTACAGGTGTACACCACTATGTCTAGCAGAGAATTGTCTTTACGATAACTCTTCATAAGAAAATTCTCAACCTCAAAATTAGGATATCTGGTCGGAGTACCCTTTCTCCAGATTTGATATTTTCTAAAAGGTTATCCTACTCTGCAATACTTTAAGATACACTTCACAACTCATTGTGACAACAGTCACATTTAATCAAGATGTCAAAAATCTACTACAGTACCATACATAGTGAAAATTCATTCAGATTTAAGTGGATATGACCCAAGACAGCAGTGTCATCCTAGCCACAATTGAGAATATTGCCTCTCCTGTAATTTATCAGTACCAACTTATGTTATATTTAGCATCTCTTAGAGCTTGTGCAACAGAGTATAAAAAGTACCATAATTATAATTGCTTAGCTAGGAATGAAAAAATATTGCTGACAAACAGGTGTGATATCCAGAAAGAACAAGAAATATATAGAGCTTAAGTCTTATATTTTCAATCACAGTCCTTGTTGAATCGTATTTCTGACATAATTGAAATTACTTTCTGTCTTTTAAAAATTTTATAAGACTATTCATGGTCATGGTTTCCCTTTTAAGTTTTACAAAGTATTTTAATCATAGTACATCAGGCAGGAAGGAGGGAGGGAAGGAGGGAGGGAGGGAAAGAGGGAGGAAGTTACCAATGATATTTCTGCCATCCAACATCAACATCAACATCAATAAGTTCTGACAGTCTCTGAATAGAAGAAAGAAGTGACATTTTTAAAAATGACAAAGAAATTAAGGAAATAGAAGCTGAGGTTAAATTTAAAAGAACACAGTGGTCCTCAGGTCTTCCTTCTCTGCAACTGTTTTTCTGTAAGTAACCAAGTTTCAGCTGTCATGAACACATTTCTATCAGATTTAAGATCTCTAAAAATCTTTTGATCATTCTCTCTAATGTGTTCTACTATGTTTTATAGCCCCAAATGACTTGGCTCATCGTTTTGTGCTTGTTCGTTATTTCCTACTGCAAATAAAAAATCCACAGATGTTGGCAGAGGCAGCTTACATGGAGGAAGCAAATCCAAATGCAGAATGAGTCTGTTCTCGGGAAGGAAAAATTGCTGCTGTTTCCCAGAAAAAAAGGAGTTCAAAGTCTTGGCATACTACCAGGGAGCTGGCTGGTCACCCTGCAACAGAGTGCCAAATTGGTTCATTGCATATCCTGGTGGCCTACAAATCAGGAAAATGAGGCAATCTGCAGTGGCAGCTTTGATGATGAAGAGTCCACATTACTGAGTTTCACAAAACCTGAAGCCTACCACTAAGAATAACATATCAATGAACGCTTTGGGTTGGCAAAGAAAAGAAGAGACTAATAGCTAGACCTTGGGTTATCATGCCTATTTAATTAAGAACTTTCTCTCTGATGGGCTATAAATAATCTTGTCCTTATTGGAGACAGTGAGGGCATGGATGAGAGTGTCATGCATATGGTTTAAAGCCAGTACAACCATCATTACAAGTCTTGGCATTTCTGCCACTCCATCTGGGTTTCTTAGCCTTGAGACTACAGTCATTTGGGCCAGGAAGTGCTTTTGTGGGGATGGCTGAGGGGATGTTCTGTTCATTGTATGTGTCAGAAGTGTTTAGCAGCACTTCTGACCTCTGCCTACAATAAGTCTGTAACACCTTCCCAATTGTGACAGTCAAAAATGTCCATAGACACCGCCCAATTGAGAAGAACTGCTCTTACACCACACCAAGGGGCTTCTTAACTGTTTACATAATGTAACTCAGGTGTGAGTTGCAATATCTAACCCATAAAACTGTTGAAAATGTAACCACCTACTAGGTCAAGCAGACTGAATACAAATTGTAGTGATTATACTGACAACACATCTAGCCAGATTGAAAATTATGATTCTCTTTGGTCAAAAAAAGAAAACAATTTAAATTTGAAAAATAAAGCAGTGCATTCTTGCAGGTTCTATTTTCCTATTCTTACTATGCAGTTTTGCAAACCCTCACCAGGTCGAGGTTGCACTGTGATGGAACTGGATCATATGTCAGAACCTGCTATTGCTGCTGCAAAGTTTACTCCTGGCCCTGCTCCTCTGGCTGTGCTACCTGACCCAGTTCTCCTGGGAACCCCATGAAGTCAGTGCTGAGACATCAACAAGCCAGACAAAAGCCTGGGTTTTCCTCAGTATACCTGTAAAAGTTTTCAAGTTGTTCCATATCTGATCAAGTTGAGATTTTTTAAAAGTCCATTTTAAATTTGTAAAAAAAATTTTCAACTTGAATTTTAAAAACCAACAATATGCAAGCAATTGTTAATAAATCTTAAATAATCGAAGAAAAGGAATAAAAAAGAAGAGGAGGAGAGGAAGAAGAAGAGGAATAAGGAACTTTAAACAAATTGTCTAAAATCACAGAACAAATCATGGCAATGCAGTAAGCTGGTGACCACTTGCTTTCTTTAGCAAGAAAGACAGAGATCTGTTTAATTGTTCGGTGGAACTTTCATACTCTACACTAAAGAAAGTATTAGAGATGAGAGAGGAGATCAGCTTGGAAGTCCATGACATACAATGGTTGGAATGGGAAGTCCTGAGTAGGGTCATTTCACTATGGCTATTATTGCCCTGTGGATGGGTCTAGGAGAGTCATGTGTTTGTGCCTCAAATTTTCAAAGGGAAGTGTGAAAATATGCATAGATCAGTATGCTTGAAATATATTTAAGTCCAATCCAGTGCACTAAAGAATACTTCAGCTCACTGCAGATCCCGTCACTTTGTTGTCGAATATTTCCCGTCCTCCTTCAGTATTTGCTGTTCCCTTCTGTCTAGGACACCCTGCTGCTTTCACTTGTCCAGCCCTCAAAGTCCAGCTCAGGTGCCACTTTTATCTAGAGGTGCAGGCTGCCTCACTACCTCAGAGCCAAAACAAGCTCTTTTAAAGTGCAGTGGTGTCTAACTCTGTTACTACATACTGTCAGTGGCTCCAATTTTTTTGTTTTGTCTTGGTTTTGTTCTTATTCTTTTGTGATGTGGAAGACTGAACCCAGGGTCTTCACATTGAGCTACATCTCTGACACTTTTTTATTTCTTATTTTGAGACAGGGTCTTGTTAAATCACTAAGTTGCCCAGACTGGACTCAAATTTGCAATCCTCCTGGCTCAGCCTCCAAGAGTGCAAGTATTACAGGTGTGCACCACCATGGTCAACTATTTTACTATTGTATTTTAGGTGTGTTTCATCACATCCAGAAGAGAATTCCTTACTTATTTAATAGTTTTTACTGCTTATTATCTCTCACACACACAGCCACCAGTAAATATTTGTTGGTTAAATCATTAATATTGTTTAAATTTTCCATTTGCTCTCAAAGGATATTACAGATGACCATACTAAAATTGGTGCTTTTTGTGCACATTTTAAATTTGAAGTCAGAGACAAAAAATATCAAGATAGTATTTCCTTGGAAGGAGGAGATGGATGATGAAGATACTTTTCAGACAACAACACAGAAGTTGTCATCACTTAGGCAGAGAAAGAAAGCTGGGAAATATTGACCTTGAATAGCCATAACAGCAGGAAGAGAAAAGAGCAGTTACCAAATGGGGTAAAGTTCTGAACACATTCTGATTCTTAGCATAGTACAGTTGAGTTTATGGCTAATTTTTTAAATAAAGAGTAAAAATATTGTCTTATAACAATCTGCCAAAATTTTTTGTCCCTTTCTATGGAATTTAGCCCTTACATTTGAATGTAAGTTTACAACTTTGTTGTAGAATAATGTTTTTATTATGAACAGGTACAATTTTAAAGTTAATTTAATATAGAAATGCAACTTACCCACCTAAACTTTAATGTCTAATCCATCACTGTGTTGATTAGTTCACCATCTGTGACCTATAATTTCACCAGTGTATGTGTCCATAAATTCATTTTCTTGGCAGAAAGCACTCCACCATTTAGTCTTTACAGTCTTTCTATGTCCACTTCAGAAAATACATTTATGATTTTAAGAGATTTATTTCTAAGGAAGAAGTGAATTCTGTTTCTCTAATATCCCGTATATTTATTTTAGAGGGCTTAAATATGGCATTTTTGGAAAATATTGCCTGATGAAAAGTAGTCTTCTATTTAAACAAAGGATGTTATTGCTTTTTCCAAAAAGGTCTTTAGAATGATGCTATGTACCCATGGTCACGCAGATAACTCTAGGAAGTGGTGATTTCATTTCCTTCAGGTTTTTGTCCATGAGAGGATTGCTACTATGGAGACAACCTAAGTGTCTGCTGATGGATGAATAGATAAGGAAACTCTGGTACATACACCAGATGGAATATTATTCAGGTCCAAATAAGAGTGAGATATTGCCATGTATCACAACATGGACGAGTATGGAGCATGTCCACATTATGCAATGTGAAATATGACAAACATAAAAAGAAAAGTATTATGCGATCTTACTTATATGTGGAACAAATGAAAAGGAAGAAAGGAAGAAAAAAGAAGGAAAGAAAGAGAAAAAAGAAAAGAGGAACAGATATACACAGCTAGAGGATATGACAGGGCTTGGAGCAAGGTGGGGGAGAGAGGAGAAAGGGGAGGGGTCAGTTAGAGAATTTAAAGTAGCAAATGTGTAGGAAGAACAAATCTAGAGGTATAATGCATAACATGAGGACTACAGGTAATAAAACAAATGTATTTGGGGTTTATGCTAAATAAATAGATATTACCTGCATTTGCCATAAAACACCAAAAAATTAGTAACTAGTGACATATAAATAATTACCACATGAGGATATGTCAATTTTCTTCACTATATGTATACCATAAAATTGTTGTGTACCTGAAATATACAAAATAATTTTTTTTTCCAAAAAAGTCATCAGAGAGTCAAAATGTCTTAATACTTGTACACGTTGGTAGCAACACATGAAAGCTGTCAGCTCATGGTTCTCTCTGAAGCAGTAATTTAGATGCAAACAATGTAATTTGTAATGAAGCTTTCAGGGTTGCTTGTTAGATTACCATTGTGCTTAAGAGAGTGTAAATTAAACTGCACAGCATATTTGCATTTGCAGATGATACCAAATGCACTCTTGTTCTACCATGATTGTGTTTGGGTTGTTTGTCATTTTAATGAGTGAGGAAATACATGATGAATGTTTCTACTTCAACATGTAAGTGTTAGAGTGAAAATATAATAACTTAATGTGCATTTTTAATAACAAGATGCATTGCATTAATGAACCAGCTGGATATTGGTGCTTACACATATTGTATAATAAAGAAGAAGACACTGACTTGGATTTATACCTGTGACTTGTATGAAAAAATTTTCGCTTGACATCAACTTTTCTCCATTCTCTGAGAACATTTCTCCTTTCCTTTTGAAAAGATGAAATATTTCATCTATCTATCTATCTCTATCTAGATATCTACTATCATCTATCTAATCTACCTATCTATCTTGCCACACCGGGGATTAAACCCTGGGTTTCTTTTATGCAAGGCAACCACTCTAGCACTAGGGTACATCCACAGCCCATTCATTTTTACTATTTTTTTATATCAAGATAGGCTGTCCTTAAATTGCCCTGAGCTAAGTTTGAACTTGTAATCCTCCAGCCTCAGCCCTTTGAGTATCTGATATTACAGGCATGTGCCTGGTTCCCTGAGTATAAGACTTTCTTCTCATTACACAATACATAAAAATTTGAAATAATTTAGAATCTTTAAAACAAAACAATGAAACAAACTGGACAGAAAGTCCATATATTGGGAAGTGTTATGTGGAAGAAGACTTTTATAAAATAATCACAGTTTAAGCCGGGTATGGTGGCTCACACCTGTAATGCCAGCACTCTGGAGGCTGAGGCAGGAGGATCCTGGCAAATTTGAGACCAGCCTAGGCTACAAAGTGAGCTCAAGGCCAGCCTGAACTGCATAGAGAGACCCTGTCTCAAAAAGACCAAAATAAATAAATAAATAACCACAGTTTAATGTGTGGGCATGTGCTGGAGACTCTATTATTCACAAAATTAATAAAACATCATCATTCTGCTCTATTTCTTCACACATTAACTCCTATAATGCAAGTGTTAAGGGGGCAAGAGGAATCAGAGAGGAATAAAACAGAGCTAGCTTGTTAGCATATATTTCTTTACTCCTACCAATCTTCTTACTCTAATCCTCTCTGCCCAGGATCCTAGGAAGATCACTGTGGGTGTGCCTCCACTAAGGTTTAGATGATATGAAATGATAATCAAGGACAGGTGTGAGGGACTGGGTCATTCAGAAGGCAAAGGCTCACCTCATATTGGAGCTGCTCATAGGTGGCCAGGGGTGGCTCTAGGTTGGCTCTGATCAAGTCCCTCCTTCCTGTCAGTCTGTACCCTTAGCCATTGGGAATCTCAGAAATTTGGGTTTCTGCATTAGTTTAAATTCAGTGCTTTTTCCCTTGACTAATTCAAACTCACACTCACTTGGGAGTGGAGTATAGCTCAGTGTTAAAGGGCTTGCTTATATGAATGACACCTTGGGTTTGGCTCCCAGCACTACATGCAAAAAGAAAAAGAAAGAAAGAAAGAAAGAAAGAAAGAAAGAAAGAAAGAAAGAAAGAAAGAAAGAAAGGGCACACTAATTAATTCCACATGGTTGTTCCCTCTTGCTCGTGCTTTGGAAGTTCTAACATGCAGGATTGAGGATTTTCTTTTCCAAGGGTCTGCCCCACTAAAGGGTGTATTGTTTTCTATTCAGGCTCAGTGGGACAATTTCTGCTCCTGAACATGTCTGTGTCACATCCCAACTCATGTTGGGAGTATCTTCCACCATTGAAGAACTTTTGGTCACTGGTTTCCTTCAAGTACTTCTACCTTTTCCTGCAGGCAGTAGTAGCTTGTATTTTATGAGCAGTAGACACAAATCTTGTGTTCTGATCTAGAGGAAAGATAAGTGGAATACATGTTCTTCAAGTTTAATAATTCTTTTTACTTAGTTGTTCTTCCTCTTCCTTTTCTCCTCCTTCTCTTTGAGACAGGTCTGATTATGTATACTTAGGCTGAACTTGAACCCTGGGTTTAAGTGATCATTCTGCTCATTCTTGAGTAGCTAGGACCACTGGCATGTGCCAACACATCTGACTTTAGCTCTTACTAAGGCTTTTCCTTTCGTGGTCTCACTAATGTAAGTAATGCCCAGGGTGAGCTATGACGTTTGGATGCGTATGTCTCCCAGGATGGCAGGAGCCATTCATGCCACTCCCTTCCTCTCAGGCCCTCACCAAGCATCAGCCACCCAGAACAATCAGTGGTGGAATTCTAACCTGATTATCTTTCTCTTTAGGTATTTAAATGTGTAGCGCATCAATTTTAAAACAAAAGTTTTAATTCTTTCATAAAAACTGCAGAAAACCAAGTATCATCATAAAATGCAGATTATACCACAAAATATTAATGTTCTACATTTCTTGGTGATATGAGACAAAATAGAAGTTGTGTGCAGAATGAGAGAGTAGAAGTGAATTATTTTCAAAGTTTCCAATACCTGGAGTTCTGGTCTATGAGTGAGAAATTATTGTGTGTGGACAAAGAAAAATGCACACATGAATCCCCAGATTTTACTCCAGGCACTGAAAACAGAGGACCACTTGGTAATGGATAGTTCTCGTTTAGCCAGTGTTTTCTGTGTGCTAGGCACTGTTCTTAGAGTCTTACTGTCCACTAAAATTGAGTCCTTCTAACAATGCTCAGAGCTCTCTCTTTGGAAGTTGAGTCACCTACCAAAGTTACAGATCTAGTAGGTGGCAGACTGGAATTTATACAAGTTTTGGCTGCAGAATCTTTTCTTTTATGCGATCACTACATCTTATATGATTATCTTTCTCCTGAGAGAGTAGTGAAGAAAGAAAAGAAAATACTTAGTTCCAAATACTAATGACTTGTAGATATACTAGTATTGATTTAGAAATAAATGCTTCTAAGTTTTGTTTTCAGTTAAGTAAAGCCCACCAAAAAACAAACAAACAAACAAACAAAACTAGGATAGTCAAAGATAAGAGAAAGCTTTTTTTAAGTTTCTGGTTTTTTATTAGTACATATTTGTCATACGCATTGATCATTTTCATCATTGGTCATGTTTTTTACTCATTCCCCTCCCCTCTCTTCAGCCCTTCTTCCCCTGCCAATTTACAAAAGCTTTGTTATCATTTTTCCTTCGGTTCTCTTTTTTCCCCTTTTCCTTTTCTTCCCTCTCTTCACTCCCTTGTTTCCCTTCCCATTTGAACACGTTCTTCCTACTTCCCAACATCTAACCTCTCCATTTTGCTCCTTATTTACTCTTTGGGTTTCTCACACAAGAAAAACAATGTGGTATTTAGTGTCAGGTTTATTTCACTTAAAATTGTGATCTCAAGGCTGTATCCATTCACCTAAAAATGATTCACGTTTATTTTTCTTTATGGTACAGTAGTACTCCACTGTATACCAACAAAACATTTTCTTTATCCATTTATCTGTTGATGGGCATATGGGCTATTTCTAAGAGTTAGTTATCATAAATTTTGCTACTATGAACATAGGTATGCATGTATCACTGTGGTATGATGCTTTTAACTCTTTCAGGAAGATACGTAGGAGGGGACAAGTTGGGTCAAATGGAAACTCTAGTTTTAGCTTTTTGAGGAATCTCCATACTTATTTCTACAGTGGTTGTACCAATTTACACTCCTACCAACAATGGAGAAGGATTCTTTTTTCCCCACAAGTTTGCCAGCACCTATTATTGGTTGATTTCTTAAGGATACCCATTCTTTCAAGAGTGAGATAGAATCTTGGAGATGTTTTAATTTGCATTTCTCAAATGTCCAGTGATGTTGAACTTTTCTTCATGTATTTATTTTCTGTTTTTACTTCTTTATCTGAGATATGTGCATTCACCTCAGATGTCCATTTTTGGATTGGGTCTGAGGGTTTTTTTTTAAGTGTTTTATACACTCTAAATATTCTTTAGATAAGAGTAAGTTTTATTAGGTTTCTTTTAATGAAAGTTGCCTATCTTGTTCCATGAGATCCACAGCTCCTAGAGCCTTCCCTGAATGAGTAAATGTTAGCTGCTATTTAAATTATTTAGAAGGCATAAAATTAAGAGTATTACACTTTGCTGATGGGGGAGTTTGTGACACAGGAAAAAGCATATTAACTATTTCCTTCTAGTATTTTGACCTCTTTTGATATCTAAAAAGTCAGTCTTTTTAATATCTTCCAGTGTGTGTGTCTCTGTGTGTGTGTATCTATGGATTCCACAAAATGCTTATTATTTACTATGATCTAGAGGCATTAGGTCACAAATAATTGTTATCTACAGAGCTGTGGATATAGCTCAGGGGCACAAGTGCCTGCTTGGAAAGCACAAGGTCTTGAGTTCCATTCTCAGTACCAAAAAATAATTATTATTGTTATCTACAATTAACAAGTAAATATTAGTTTAAAATATTTTGTGTCCTTTTGCACAACTCAAATGCATCACAAATGTTTCTCAAAGAACTGCCATTCTGTGGAGCAGGAGAATTTTGTATTTTCATCCCCCTCCATCTGTGTGATTACTACAACTTCTAATGACAAAATCCAGTTGGGGAGGAAGAAGACAAGATGGCTGATCAGTAAGCAACAAAATACAAAGCCTCCCAGGAGAAACAACTCATATGCCAGAATAAAACACCCTGGAGAGACACAGACAGAGGCAGATGGATCCTCTTGACATAGGAAGAAATTAAAACATAAAAAGCTCGTCAAATACTACAACTAAAATAGCTAAAAATTATGGGACACAGCATTTTCGCGGTGACCTGCTAAAGTTTGTGTCAGTCTGAATCTGCGCTGGCAGGTAGAGCCACTCAAACTCATTCCCGCCGCCACTCACAGGAAGAACAGCAGCACTGAAGTTGGGGGTTGGTGAGCCCAACAGAGAGCTGAGTCAGTGAAGGGACCTTTATTAATCCATGGTCAGTGCTAGGAATGAGACCCGCCCCCCCACGGGAGGGGCACGACCAAATGGGCGGCATGTTGGAGTCAGGCAGGAGGAGCCTGAACGGGGAGCCACAGTGACTTCAGTTGGTTGCTCCCTCCCCAGAGCAGATTTGTGGGATTTGCTTGGACTGGGCTGCCCCCCTGGCCAGGACCCAATGAGCCATCCCCAAATCGATTCCCTTCACCTAGCACACAGTAAGCGGGTAAAGGTCCCTGAAGTTTGGCTCGCTGGGTGGGGAGGGGCAGACATACACAGCCTGCTTATACCTCAGTGACAAGAGCAGGCAGGAGAGGGCGGAGTTCCCTGGGAAGCGTGCTTTGGAGGAACTGTGGCTAACAGGGAAGGGGGCTGGGACCTGCACTGTAACCTGTGTGGAGAAAGCTAGGGCCATGACAGGAGAGAGAGGCAGGAGGAGACCCCCAGCCCAGAACCCTGAGAGCACTGATCCAGGAGAAGGAAAAACAAGGGAGACTGAGGGCGGCAAACACGCAACATCAGACATGGCTTCAATGGACATTAAGAGATACCTTCGGGACCTTGTAGACGAGCTCAAAACTCAAATATTAAATCAGGTAAATCAGGGTATGAGTAGAGTAATAAAAGAAATACTCTCAGGAAGCATCTCTCAGGATGATACAGACAGAAGAAGGGAGGGACACAAAAAAAGGAGAGAAACATTCGATAAAGAATATAAAAAAATTATAGAATACATGAAACAGATTCAAAGAGACTACCAGGAAATTAAAAACTCCATTGAAAGCTGGCAAAATGCCTTAAAAGAAACTAAGGATAGAATATCAAAACTTAAAGACAAGTTTTCAGTGTGTGATCATGAAAGGAAAGATCTCTTAAAAATAACAAGGAAACAGGCAGTAACAATACAAAGGCTAGAAGATGACAAGAGAATCTACAATTTAAAAATAAGAAACATGAACAAAGAAGCAGGAATACATACAGGCGAATTACAAAGGCTATTCATGGAAATAATTAAGGAACACTTCCCAAGCATGGGAAAAAAAAATGACAGTTGTGTGAGGCATACAGAGCTCCAGCCACCTACCACCAAAACAGATCTACACCCAGACATATAAAAATCAAGATACCAGAAACTCAATATAAAAACAGAATATTAAAAGCCATCAGAGAAAAGAAACAGATTACCTATAAAGGTAAGCCCATCAGAAACATGGCTGACTTCTTGACACAGACCATCAGATCAAGAAGAGCTTGAAGCGAAGTGTTCCAAGCCCTGAAAGAAAATAACCTCCTGCCCAGATTGATGTACCCTGCAAAACTGTCACTAGAAATTAATGGAGAAACAAATGCTTCCATGACAAAGAGGAACTGGGTGAGTTTGTGACCACCAATCCAACCCTGCAGAGAATGCTGAAGGACATTCTAGAGAGAGAGGAAAAAAAATACCAGGATTTTAGGAACAGTGGCAGAAAGGCCTCAGAGTGGGGCAGGCAGTAGAATGAAGGAGAAAAGTAGACAAACAACGGCAGAAAAATAGCATAGCAGAAATGAGGCAGAGAAGGATAACTAGAAACTCTAACATAGATGGCCTTGATACGCTATATTGTTAATAGTGCACCAGGATTAAAAACCCACATTACTCACACTACTCTGCTTAGGTGTATTATATTCTGTTCCATTCTTTCTCCCTGTACTAGATTTGAGGGCACAGACAGTAATCCCAAAAATAACAGGGATATAGTATGGTAATCATCCTTAATTTCCTATTAACTTAATCTAAAGCTCTGTATAGCCTACACTGTTTTACCATGACTGATCGTAATCGAATCTGGTTTGTTGGATTGCTGTTTTGTATTGATAGATTTTATTCAAAGCTGTTATGATTGATAGTATCAAGTCTGAGAGTATTGGCAACTGTACTTAAGATGACAAGATCCACTAGAATATCCACTATGGTTTGATTATTACCTGCCTTTGAAGTTTTATACTGTCTACAATGTTTTATTTTTAGTAATATTGTTATTTACTGCTATACTCAATTATACTGCTATATTCAATTATGCCTGATGATATAGACATTCTATTGAAGATAATAAGAAACAACACAGTAATTATTGTAGATCACCTTGTACTGTGGTATTATATGACTTTTTGGTTTTATGTTTTTATAGGAATTTGTTTTGTTTTGTCTTGCTAAGCTTTGTTTTTCCCTCTAATACAGAAAGGATAGAAATACATGTAGAGATTCATGCATGCATAGCTGTTTACATTCTCACTGTTTGACTATCTACTTTGTGTGCTTTAATTTTGTAACTTGAACAACTATTTCTAAGAGGACATGTATTTAATTTATTAACTAGTGATTTCTTATTGTTTATCTTTTTTTGGAATTCTGTATTACATGCTTTTGTTTCTCTTTAATAAAAAAAAGTCAAAAAAGAAGAAAAATGATAAAGTGAACAGAACCTAAATTATGTGATACCATTATACAGACCACTATAGTAATTAAGATATAGATAATTAAGAAAGAGAAGATAGAAGAGGATAGTTTATTTGAAGAAATAATACTGACAACTCTCTAAATTTGATGAAAGATATAAAACTACAAATTTGAGAAGCTAGGGCTGGGGATTTAGCTCAGTGGCACAAGTGCCTGACTGGCAAGCACAAGATCGTGAGTTTGATCCCCGGTACCGGAAAAAAAAAAAAAATTGAGAAGCCAAGTGAACCTTAAGGATAAACCTAGAGATTCACACTGAAACACATTATGGGCAAACTGTCAAAATCCAAAGACCAAGGATCTTGAAAGCTGCAAGAGTAAGGTGATTTGTCATGTATGAGGGATCCTGCTTTAGAGTATAAGCTGATTTTTAGTAGAAACTTTGTACATCAGAAGACAGTGAGCTAGACTTTTTAAGGTGCTGAAAGGGTTGGCTTCAGCTCAAGCAGTTACTTTGTCATGTTGGAGTTTTCATCCATCTAAAGTGCTGAAAGTAAAACAAACAAACATGTCACCTGAGGATAATATATCCAGCAAAACTGACCTTAAAAAAATGAGACAGGAATTTAAGATATTCTCAGATTTAAAAACTGGGGAGAGTTCATTACTATTAGACTTGCCCTACAAAAAGTGAGGTTGTTTTCCAGTTTGAAACGAAAGTATGCTCAACATAACCTGAAGGTACAAGAATCTCTGGTAATGGTAAATAATTGACAAATTGAGAAGTTATAAATCTACTTTTAATTTCTAAGTGGGTTTTTCTTTTAAATTGGAAATTGAACTCAGGACCTTGCGATTGCCAGATCCCCTACTTTTTAATTTCTAACAAATGTAAAAGACAAATGAAGGATTAGGGGTATAGCTCTACAGCATAGCATTCATCTACCATGCATCAAGCCCTGTGTTTGATTCCTAGCCAAAAATAAACAATCAAACAAAAAGTTATCTTAGCCAGCCTTTTTTGCTTTCCTGTATTTGAGCCTCCACTACAAAGACTAAATTTATCACCTCATTGAGACCACATGGACCTCAACACCAGAGAAAGCACCAGCTTGGCAAGAGACTATATACTTCCAAAGCTCAGGGTCAGTCAGAGAGCATGTCCTCTTGGACACGTCTTCTGAGGACATCACTCCCTTTAGACCTAGCCTACTACTCCTCCTTCTCCAGCCCAGGTCTCAAGAAGCTAAGGTTTACTCCTGGAACAAAACCAAGAAAATAGGATTTTGGAAGGTCTTCCTGCAAGGAGTATTTAAAGTTCTCTAACTCAATTTTAGCCTGTTCTGAGAACCCATAGAGCTCTAGCATCTGGCTCAGACTCTCTAAATGTTTTTCTCTCTTTCTCCCTTTAACTCCATTTAGTCATATAGCTACTGGAAATTCTAAATTTCATCAGTAACCTCCAGGCACATCTTCTGCAGCATTTTCATGGAAGTCCTATTAAAGGTTTTCACTACTACCACCATTAAACACTCATATAAACAAGTAAAATTTTTAAAATGAACAACAAGCCAACATTTGTGACAAAACTAGAGTTCCTTAACCTGAGAATAACAGAGGCTGGGCTTAGAGAACCAGGACCCTGGACCTTTGGCAGTTTCCTCAGTTACACAAACACTTGCTAAATTCTAATAGACAGTGCACTAATAATCTGTCAACACTGAAAGAAGGGGCATTAACTGAAACTAAAAGAGATAAAAGCAATCCAGCTGTGAACCAGGCTCAAAGGACAGGCACAAATAAAACCATTTCCTTATTGTCATGAATGGTCACGCTAGAGCTTGCAATGCCACTGAGTTCCTCTCTTTGAGGGTCTTTCTCACCAATGACAACAGCCAATCTACTTTGCTGATCTGATCTGTTACTAGGACACTCTGTCATTGTGATAACATCTCATTCTGATTACTCCCTACTTCTATGAACACTGCATGAGGCACAGAAACCATCCCAGAACTGATGTCTGCTTCACTTTACTGAATCAGTAACTCTCATTTTTAGACTAAACCTTATGTCTGGTGGTCTTTGCAAGATTATGTTTAGGACTTTTTTTTTTTTGGTACCGGGGATCTAATTTACGATCTTGTGCTTGCCAGACAGATGCTTATACTGCTGAGCTAAACCCCTGGCCCTTCCAAAATTAGGTTTAAACCCCTCTGATAAAGTTCCTGATAGACCACTCATGAAGGAATAAATTCTGCTCTTGAAGCCTGTTTTGTCACTGTCCAATTAGCATGCACAGTTGAGAGCAAACTTTCCAGGTGCTATTTTCCCATACCATTCACCATTTGACTCATCGCATGACAACTTTGCTTTCATATGCTCTTGACTTGAGAACCAATCACTAGAGGGTAGAAAGTGCACTGATACATTATCTTAATGTTAGGAAACACTTATTGATTGCCAAGCATTTGTGTGTATGTGTATACCAAGAATTGTGATAAATGCCTAATAAGATTTTAAATATTTAAAGTTCAGAATAAGCCTTTAAAATAGGCAACAAAATGAAAAATAGCAAAGAGAAGAGCCAAAAATTGGACCCAGGCAATCTGACTTCACAGCAGGCTGAATCAATAAACACATAGACCTCATTCTAGTTTCAGCCCCAGTATAGCCTCGCCATAACCTTGAAAAGCTGCTTGGAGTTTAGGGTTCATGCAAAGGAGAGATGTTCTCACAACACTCCTTGGAACTCCATTCTTGTATGTTAACTGGCTATTCGAATTTTCATCAAGAACTCTGAAGGAGCTAAACTTTAACCTTCCAAGTATAATCTGGCCTGCAACAGTTTCATGGGTGCTGGCAGAAAACACAAAGTGTTGAAGTCAGAAATAGAACTTCACTACTCATAGCAGTAGCAGGTATCAAGCTGCATGTTCATGTCAGTTTTACTCTTTTCTCAAGCAACACAGAGAAGCCTAGACAGAGGCTGCACAAGCATCAGTTTTGTATCACAGAAGAATCCCGAGTATAAGGAACTCTAGCCTTTTACAACAGTTATAAAGCTTGATCTTTCTCCAGAGGGAGACACAATGTTTATTACAGTGGACAGTAAAACAATCTGTCTTTGTTTTGGAAACAAACACTTTCTTTGCTACGGTTTGGTTCTTGAAACACATTTTCCAAAGGTACATCAGTAAAAGTTTGATCCTCAGCTTAGTATTACTGGGAAGTGGTAGAAACTTTAAGAAATGGGGCTTAATGGGAGGTCTCTAGGTTATTGGGAGTGTACCTTCAAAGGGGACTGTGGGACCCCAATCTTTTTTTCTCTTTTAACTTGCTTCCTATGAAGTGAGTAGGTTTGCTGTGTCATGTGTTCACCTCATAATATGCTACCTTGCCACAGTCCCTAAAATAAGGGGTCAACTGAATATGGACTGAAATCTCCAAAACTGTCAGACAAACCTTTATTTTTTAAAGTTAATTATATCAGGTATCTTGTTACAGTGATGGGATGCTGACTAATGAACCCTTTACATTGTCAAGGTGTTCACTCAACAAACATCATTGGAAGACAGTCTGGAACAAAAGCTTTCAGTGCCTCTGCTCACAAGAGGTGCAGAAATGAAGATACCTGAGGAGAATTGTCTCTAAATAATATACATTTCCTGTTTCTTCACTCTTTGATTCTGGTAAACTTTTGAGTAAATGAGTGCTTCTAATCAATACAAGCTGGGACAAAATCTCTTCATTTTTTTCTGACAAACTATTTAAAACTTCTCTCTCTTTTCTTAATTTACTTTTTGAAGTGCTGACTGAATCCAATGCCTCATACATGGTAAGCAGGCTGTCTACCAGTGAGCTACATCTTCAGTCCCTGAAGTTGCTCTTAACAGGACTTAAGCAGCCAGATGACACTAACTTGCAGTATTGACTCCAACCATGGCCCCGAAAATAAAAATAACAAATCAATCAATAAATAATCCTAGACCAGGCTCAATGAATCTCAGAAACTATCATTGTCATGAAAGTTGTCATGACACTTGTGCAAGGCCCAAGAAATCAATCCAGATGCAGAGAAGTGATTGATTGCATAGTTTTTGCCTCAGCCCACAAGGAAGAATTTGTAGAGCAATTATGCCATTCATAATATCCCTGGGCAAAGGATTAAGACTGGCCTAACCACCTCCCAAGGTTAATTAACATGGAGATTTGTGACAGTGTGGAAAAAACTGGGTACTCCTTTTCTACTGAATGATTCCTATTGCAAAGAAAACTCTGTGATGTGTGCATGAATAGCAAGTCAGTTATTCTCTGGGAGGTTCTGGTGGGTCAATGAGAACAGTTCCATTTTAGAGAGATTGCTGTATTCTTATGGCTGCATGACTTTCAGGTACTGTATGCATGCTAGGCAGAATTGTATCCCCAAGCTTACAAATAATGCAAGTAATACACAACTTACAGGAGAGTGGTCAAATATGAGAGGGGTCAGCCTGGATGTCCACAACACCTGAAAGGCCACCAGGATTGAGGAAGGTACTCATAGTCCTAGAGGGAGTGGGCCAAGGCTAGTACTTTTTGTGTTTCTGTGTATATATAAAGAAAAATCACTGTGGCTAATCTATGTGCTTTGCATTTTCAAAGAGAAATGTCAAAGTAATATACAGATTATAGCCACAGATTTATGTTTCAAATGAATCCAGACCTACCCAAATCCAGCACAGTGCATCATTTTACAGTCTAGTCTTTCATTTGCTGGTTGGCTCCTTCCATTCTTTTTTTTCTTTTTCTTTTTCTTTTCTTTCAGTAGTAGGAAATTGAAACCAGGGCCTTCCCTTTATTAACTTATTTTTAACACAGTGTCTCTCGTGAAGCTGCCAAATTGATCAAGCTGGACTAGAACTTGCAATTCTCTAGCTTGAGCCTCCCAGTATACTGGCCTCATACCCAGTTTGTTTCCTCCCATTCCAGAATCTCAATGCAAATCTTACTCCTTGACCAAGGATCATGAACTAACTATGGCACTATCAAAGGCCAATGTGATTCACTAAAAATTATTTGATTTTGAATAGCAACAATGTGCCAGGCATGGTTCTAAGTGCTGGAGACACCATAGTGAACAAAATGGCAAAGATCTTGCCTCTTGGAGCCCATAGTCAGTGGGTTCACTTTTTTTTCCCCTCAGTGGTACTGGGAATTACCACTAGGGCTTTGTGCATGTAGGTCTACCACTGAACTACATCCCCAGCATCCTCCAAAATTTTTTAAAATTTTATTTTAAAGAGAATAAAACCAAGCAAAATAAAACAGAATAAAGTCAATAAAAAAACAGTGAAAGCAATACAGAATTTTAAAACATGATAGTAGGAAATCAACAATGGCTACTACTCCTGATTGATGTGTTTTGAAATTTTCTTGTAGGGCTTTTTTTCTTTTCTTATTCCTCTTGTTTTTTTCTTTTTTTAATTCTCATCCTTGAAATAAAATGGATTTGGAAAAATTAAAAATAAATAAAAACAATGGCTACCATAATGCTTCTTGTTATCTTCAAAATTGTACCCATTCCAACAGACATAGTAAGATCAAACAAAACAGAACAGAATAAAACCAATCAGAACAGAACATCGAATAAAACAAAACAATAAAATGGAACAAAGCAAACAGCAAGAACACATTGGATTTCAAAAACAAGACAAAGGAAATTCCCCACTGTGGCTGTATTGCATATTTTTATCCTTTAAATAGATGCTCAGACTACTAGCTTTAGGCCTGCAAAGACAATTAAACAATACAAGAATTAAGTTGTTTTTGTATCTCAGTTGCTACCAACTCACCCTGTGTTCCTCCAATCAGCTGATTGCTTACAGTGGGGCAGGAGAGAGGTGTCTCCCGGCTGGCTAACAGGAAGGGTGAATTGGCTTCTTGTTTCTCCTCCAAGGCCCTGCATGGCTGCCACTGGCCCATGAGGAGGACAAACTGGCTTCTTGTTTCTCCTCCTAGGCCTTGCATGGCTGCTGTTGGCTCACAGGAAGGGAGAATTGGCTTCTTGTTTCTCCTCCCAGGCTCTACTTGCTGTCACTGGCACACAGAAAGGGTGAATTATCTTCTTGTTTCTCCTCCTGGGCCCCCCATGGCTGCCACTGGCTCACAGGAAAGGCAAACTGGTTTCTTGTTTCTCTTCCTAGGCCTCTCAGGGCTGCCACTGGCTCATAGGAAGAGTGAATTGGTTTCTTATTTCCCTCTGAACTTTTATGTTTACTCCTTCTTTCATTTATTGGGCAGTTCTGTTTTAAAATTTTTCTTTCCATATGTGTATATATATATATATATATATATATATATATATAGTATTATGGAATTAAGGAGGAGTTCTTTTCTTATGAATATAGTTTTTATGACTGTTGTTTTGTCTTGGAGGATATCTCAAGTGATCACCTTGGAGATGGTTCTCTTGAAAATTTTCCAGGAGTACTGGTTCATACTGTTAAATAGAAATGATAGAAAGCCATTGTTTTAGACTGAAGTCCTACACTAGGCATCAATGGATTAGAATAAATATAAAAATGGAGTCATTCATACTCAAGTTATAGTCAGCAAGCTGAAACTAAGTTATTTACTGATTTTCTGAAAAATTAGGATTAGAGAGGTAACAGCCAAATTTCCCAAACAAGCAAGTTCATTTGTCAAGGTAAAAATTGCCACTGATATAATTGTTACAGCAAAAAAGTAATTGGAAATGACCTGATCTTAACCAGGTGTTTATTTTTATTGCTCTGTCTCCTTGTCTTAGCTTACAAGAAAAGTAACTTTGAAGTCACCAATCCACTTTTTTGTTTGTTTGTTTCTGCTTTCTTCAGTCCTTTCCTGTGCATAAAACCAATCTCCTCTCCTCAACTCACTGCAACATTTATTATAGTTTATGGAATAAAGAGGTGCCTGATTCTTCAATTTTTAAAAAGCCAAGTAAGATCTTTAAACCAGGCATGGTCGTGCATGCCTGCAATCCCAGCACTCTGGAAGGTTGAGGCTGGGGGATTGCAGGTTTGAGCCCAGCTTGGGCAACTAAGTGACTGAGTTCTTGACTCAAAATAAAAAATAATACAAAATTTAAAAGAGGGTTAGAGATGTAACTCAGTGCAAAGTCCCTAAATTCAATTCCTAATATTACCAACAAAGAAAGAAAGGAAAGGAAAAAGAAGAAAAGAAAAGAACTTTGGCAAAGCATTAAGAAAAGAGGATTTTGATGCCTTAAATACAAGTAAGTTATTTAGTTGTCAAAAAGACCACAGGCTTCTGGACTAACTAATGTAACCTGTCAGCTCAGAGGTTATTGTTCTGCAGGGCACTGGGAAATCCTTTTAGTTAAGGACTCTCCCTAGGCGGCTTAACAATGGCTATGACTCATTCACTACAGTGGTTAAGAAGTTGTATAAATTAAGAGAATTGCGGCACTTACATTTCCATGATACAATCAAGGGTATTGTTCCTATTGAAATTTTGTGGGTTTTTAATTTAGGAATCAGTTAATTCAACAGTCTCAAGGTAACGGTATTAAAACGTAACACATAATTCATGTGTACTTCTGTAGCTGGATTACGATTAATACACCAGTTGGGATCTACTAATTACTTTTACTAATATGGCATAATAGAGAGATTACAAGGTAGGTAAGACTTCTGAAGAAGTTGATGTTTATATACTGAATTACACCTTAGTTTAGGCATAAATTTCAATTTGTGGTTAGTGATAAGATTCTGATATTTACTTTCTCTTTTCTTTGGCAAGTTCACAACACAAAAAGTAATAGAATGAGCCCATTGTTTTTCTCCCACATTTATAGAACTATAAAATCCAAGTTTTTTTTTTTACTAGACAGATGGTGAAGATAAATTAGATAAATGTGGAATAAAGTTAAAATGATTCACATTTCTAAAAAAAGGATACAAAATGAGAATTGTCTGTTTGAAGAAAGCTTGTTTTTAGAACCAACATACTGTATTGTCTGGGTTGGAGATTAATGAGAGCTGTGCTCAGGATGGGAAACACAAGAGGTTCGATGTTGGTAAAACTTGTTCTAGCCCTTCACCACTTTGCTTCACAGACCACTCAATCCAAAACCCTGCTCAGAGACTCAGGTAACAGAACTGGGATCATTACGTTTGCTACTTCACTCCAAACCCTTCCCCATGGTATGCCTGCCATCCTCCTGCAACTATCCACACTCCTGTAGTCCACTTGTTCCCAAGAGTTAGCAGGACCACTCAGGAATCACTCTTCCTCCACAATGCTCCACTCTGACAAATAGCACGTTGGTCATGGCAGATCATCACACCGACCTGCAGCAACTAGAAACCAGTGCCAGATTACAAAACAGCCAGCAAATGGAGAGAAGAGAAATGCCATGCCTTATCTTCCACCCTTCAAGGCAGGGTTAACAGAGGCCACAGAGGACACTGTGATCACTTTATAGAATTGGATATTTTCAACTCTTGTAGGCTCCTGGCATAAAAGAGCTACACCAGTGTCTTGAAAAGACAAGATAGAAGTGGGACAGGAAAAAGGAACAGACAGGTTTCAGATTCATGGGGGCAGGGCCCACATTTCTCTTTATCTCTCTTTGTCTCTCACAAGGATACCCAGTGTGATCAAATATATGGTGAATGTTTAAAATTTTAAAATATAGTAGAAGTCATGTTACCATTAATCCACCTCAAACTATTCCCTTCACTTCAAACACACACAATTCCATCATTCTCATCACTTTTTGAATTGGTTCTGGAAGCTATTTTTCATGAGTGTCTTTATAATACATGATTAAAAATATAACAAATACTGCTGCCACATGTCATCCAATGGAAAGATACACATGTAAAAATATTATGCAGTGTCCCATCCACCTTATTCATTGAATCTGGCAGTGTGTAACTTCTGGTCTTCCCCCTGATAATGAAAGATACGTGTTTAAAATGGATTCAGGATATCAAAGCAAGCAGAACACTTTGACTAAAGACACTTACACAAGAGAACTTCTAAAACTTTCCTTCAGAAAGTGGCAAGAATGATGGGATGGGTTGGAAATAGGGGGAGGATTCTGAGAGAGGAAGAGATGGCAATGTGTCTTTTACCATAAAAGTTTTAAATGTAGATATTCACCATATGTTTTTAAGCACACTGCATAAACCCAGGTCCTGGCATCTGGAACAAAAAAGATTATGCACATAAATGATGACTGGGGCTTCCCAGGCTCCTGACAGGTTCTGAAAGCACAGTTGAACATTGCTGAAGTGGGGAAACAAGAGGACTCAAGAAGGAGGGCACCAGAACGCCCTGCCACAAGGCACAAAGGTACAGATGCTCTGCCCTCCTCCCACCGAACCATTATAAACCTGCTGAATTAATCCCATTCAATTAGATGCAAGACAACAAGCTTATGTGTGATTATGCACAGAGCTTAGAAGACCAGAATGCTGATAGGAACGCAGACAATACAGGTCAGCCTCATGAAGTTTCAGATAGAAATGGAAATTCTGTTGAAAACTTGACCAGAGGTCTATGATTTGCCTGCAGCCTGTATCATGCTGAATTTAACCACTTAACAGTTTACCCTGAGGGTTACTTAGGCAGCACATTTGTTTACATACTGACGATCCTGAGACTCACTTTGGCAGGTTTAATTTAACCAGTCAATTCTTTTTTTTATTTTGCATTTTTAAAAAATTTTATTTAAAGAGAAAAAAAAAGCAAAAGAAAAAAGGTAGAAACAATACAGAATTCTAAAAGAAAAAAGAGAAAAAACACTAAAGAATCACTAGTTTATAAATTACATATTGTCATCTTGGATGTAGTTGTTCAAGTTACAAAATTAAAGGATACACAGTAGACACTCAAACAGTGAGACTGCAAACAGTTCTGCTCAAAGATCCAACAAAGGTTCAGCAATATGGTCATCTATTTTACACACTCAAACATACATGTAGTTATATACCTTAGAGAACTTTCTTTTCCTCTCTTTTTTACAATAGCAATTACACATTTTGGGTTTTATTACTCTTATAGTTCTATTACTTTTTACACTAGAGACACAATGTGATATTTATAAATATGATTCTTATTTATTTCACTAATGAGGATAGTCTCAAGTTGTCTCCATTTACCTAGGAAGGCCTCAAGATCATCCTTTTTTATAGCTGAGTAATATTCCATTGTATAAAAATGCCACATCTTTTTCATCCACTCTGCAGCTGATGGGTATCTTGGTTGTTTCCAAGATTTAGCTATTATAAATTGTGCAGCTATGAACATGGGTGCACACATATCACTGTGATAATGAACTTTTCAGTTCTTCTGGGAAAATACCCAGGAGGGGAATAGCTGGATTGAATGGGGCTTCCAATCCTAGCCTTCTGAGAATTCTCCATATGGATTTCCATAATGGTTGCACCAGTCTACATTCCCACCAACAGTGGAGCAGTGTTCCTTTTTCCCCCTGCAGCCTCGCTTACATTTGTTATCAGTTGATTTCTTGATGGCAGCTATTCTTTCCAGAGTGAGATGAAATCTCAATGTCGTTTTAATTTGAATTTCTCAGATGAACAGTGATGGTGAACATTTCTTCATGTATTTATTTGCTATTTGTATATCTTTCTCTGAGAACTGTGTTCATCTCAGACGCCCATTTTTGGAGAGGGTCTTTGAATTTGGGGAGCTTGATGTTTTTCAGTTCTTTATATGTTCTGGATATAAGTCCTTTGTCTGAGGGGTTGCTGGCTAAAATTCTTTCCCATATTGTGGGTTTTCTTTTTACTCTGTCGGTGATTTCCTTTGAAGTGCAGAAACTTTCCAATAATATGAGATCCCAGTTGTTGATTCTTTGAAGTGTTTCCCATGCAGTTTGTTTTGTTCATAAATTCTCTGCCTACCCCTATGTCTCCAAGACTTCTACCTACCTCATCTTCCAGTAGATTTAGTGTTTAATATTTAGGTCTTTGATCCATTTAGACTTTAGTTTTGTGCATGGTGATATGCATGGATCTAGTTTCAGTCTTCAGCATGTGGAGAGCCAGTTTTTCCAACACTATTTATTAAAGGGGCTATCCTTCTTCCCGTGGACATATTTAGCCCCTTTGTCAAATATTAGGTGGCTGAGTGTCTTTGTAGTTGTGCTTTCATCTTCTCATCTGTTCCATTGATCCTCAGGTCTATTTCTTTGCCAGTACCATGCTGATTTTATCACTGTGGCTTTGTACCAGTCAATTCTTATATTGAGTACATTTAATAAAACTGTCATTTTTATATTTCCTGTTATATTATTGTATAAAAATTAATAAAAATATGCAATTTTTGGTTATGCTGTATTTAAAAAATTGGACTGGTGAGCTTTTAAAGGTGGTATGGTAATTAATTTGTTGGAAGAAATTTCAGAGCAGCCCATTGTTCAGGCTGTGGCATGGAGACTGCTGGCCAATTCTTATTCAGATCCACAGTGAAAATCAGGACCAAAAAGCACATACAAAGTTGGGGCCCAGGAGATACAGTTTCTGAAAAAGATTAGCATTATACAGAAGCTAATTATTTTACAACAGGACAATAGGAAAGACAGCTTGGGGCCCCCTCAGGAACTGGCCAGACCCTACGTTTCCCAGGTTCAAGGGTTGGTCTCACCAGAAACTAACCACATTTACACCCAGATCTCAGAATTCCAGCCTCCAGTCCTGAGAGTAAAAGTCTGTACTGTGTAAGCCACCCAGTCCAATGTGCCTTGTTATGGCAGCCTGAGCCAAAGATACACTAATAGAGCCTTCTTTCAGAAGAATTTTGAGAATTTTGTACTGCTTTTTACATGTTTTACTCCTTGTGTCTGGAGTCCGACATTTTCCTTTTAGGTGTCCCTTATATATTGGCTGGAGACACAGCCACAGATGTTGGACCCAGTTATGGTTTGTATCTAGATGTCCCCCAAAGCCTCAGGTAGTCATAGGTGGGGCTGTTCAGAGGTATCAGTAGAATGTGTGCTACTGTGATCAAGGATGTCATACAGGGATTGGTTCATGCTGTGATGTGAGGATTGAGAGTGTAATAAAATAAGAGACAGAAATCAGGCTTCAGTGGTCATTGCTTCTCACTTGTAGCTTGCTGCTTGTTGCCTTCTGCCTGCTGTGAACTGCTTCTCCTCTACAATGCCCCTCTGCCATGCTCCTCTGCCTTGGAATCAGTCAACTATTACCTAAAACCTCTATGAAACTGTGAGCTATATACACCTTTCCTCCTTTAAATTTGAGTGTCAGGTATTTTGTTTCAGCAAGAAGAAAGGTAACTAATACAGAGCATGTTAGTAAACATCTGGCTCAGTATCCTCAGTTTTTAAGAATTAATAAGAAACCAGCCCCAGACAGACACACACACACACACACACCCCAAACATTATTCAGCTGAATTACACTAGTGGTTAATGAAAGGATTTTGCCCTAGAATAAGTTACAAGATATTATGGTGGTGGGAGCTGAAACCAAAAAGGATGTTTACCTTGAGGTCACGTCCTCCTTCCCCTATGACAACTTCCTTTTCCCTTTCCCAGTGGCCTGAAAAAAGTCCCAATCAGCCCCTTGTGCATCATCAATGCCGTCCTAAACACCACCCCCATTCAAAGGTTATATATATCCCATACCTCACCTTCCAGTCAGAGAATGCCAGGCTGCATATAGTTATGGACTTCTCTTCATGTCCTTGGAATAAAGGCTACTTTTATTTTATGTTTTCTCTCTTATTGCGCCAAAAAAACCTAACAGTTACTTGATTCTCAAAAAAATGCCAGCTCCTCCTTTCTGCTCAAGACATTCTTACACCTCAACTCCTGCTAAGTCTGCAGCAGACATTCCTGATTCAATCCCTTTCTCTCCTGATTTACCTTCTAACTCTGGCAATTTCACACTCATCTTCATTCAAAACAAAAACTCACCACTTACTGGGAATTTTCCAAATGTTTCTCATCTCTACAATCCACGGATGCCAATTTGTTAGTTACTTACACTACATAGTATCCAGCTCTGTGGGTGTGTAGGGGGAAGTACTGGGTACATTGCTAACTCTTCTTATTTTTGAATTTGAGACAGGGTCTTGCTAAGTTGCTAAATTTCCCTGGCTGGACTGGAACTTGGAATCGTCCTGCCTCAGTCTCTCAGAGTGCTGGGATTACAGGTGTGCACCACCCCTGGCTCCACTCAATGTTTTTAATAGGACTGTGGCAAAGGCCTCTACAGGCCACCACCTATAATGGTCTGTAAACAGCTGGAGATAGGTTTACTCAATCTGTTATGCAAACAGCCCAGGCAGCAGCAGGTCACTACCAGGAAGTGAAGCACATACACCACAAGGGGCCCTGTGACTCCTGTACTGGAAGTCACTCTACCCTTCAGAGAAGGGAAGACCACCCCAAATTAGATCACAGTCTCAGAAAGTTGCTGCCAGATTGTTGAAGGACACTTTAAGCCTCCCCCCCCCACCACCACAGTACTTGCCCTGTCTCAGGGGTGAAAGGCTTCCTAGCCAATAAAATCTCTTCCTCTCAAAAGTTTAATCGGTACAGATAAATAGGTCATTTTTACAAGATAACAAAAGTTAAAGGGGCTGAAGCTTTGAAGTTTTAGCAAAATACAACTTTTTAGAAAACAAAGAATGGGGCCTCTGCTTCCACTGTGAGCAGTGGGTGTGGTGGCAATTGTTAATGGTTTATCACACTAGGGAAGAACCGGAGCCCCTACTAGCAACCAGAATATAGATCCTCCTCTTCTAGCACTAAACAAAAAGAAACACTTCAGGGACCTGCTCTTCGCATCTCCCTATCCCAAGTCTGAGCACAGAGTGAAAAGCACGCTACAACACTCTGGAAGGCTGAGGCAGGAAAATCTCAAATTTGAGCCCAGTTTGGGAAACCTGGTGAGACCCTGTCGCCAAGTAAAAAACAAAAAGAACAGAAGATGTATCTCAGAATGAAGACCCTGGATTCACGTCCCAGTAAGTGAAAGCAGTAATTTGGTGAGAATTAACCAGATGCCTTGCAAATTCGAACAGCTGCTGGCATAAAATGCAAAGGGTGGTGAAGCAGATTGTTGCTGCTGAAAGGCAAATCAGGGAAGTGGGGTATTCAAACCCAGGGAAGTAAACAAAGAATGAGGGAGGCCAGGAATAAGGACAGAACTTGACACCACAGTGTTAAGTGAAATAAATCAGACACAAAGTTAAATGTCACATGGTTTCTTTTATAAAATAACCAACATAGAAATAACAGGAGAGTAAAGCAGAGCTCACAGGAAACAAAAACACGGGAGGGGGGAGGGAGAGGTAAAGGGACCAAAAAGATAAAAAAGATCAAGATATAGAGCTGGGTGTGGTAGCGCACACCTGTAATTACAGCACTCTGGAGGCCGAAGCAGGAGGATGGCAGTGAGCTTGAGGCCAGCTTGGGCTACACAGTATGTTCAAGGACAGCCTGAACTGCATAGAGAGGCCAAAAAACTGAAAATGACAAAATTAAGATCAAGATATATTACCGATATGTACCGATTCTTCAGTATGAATGTAACTATTATGTATTGTAAACATTGAAAAAAAAAAAGAGCAGATCTAAACTTTTCAGCAGACCCACACACACCCTTTGTGTCGCAGGCATCCCTCCTGCACTTGCATCTTCCTGACCATTGGGTTTTTTCTCAGCATCAGTTAAAACCGCTTGATGAGGGGTGGAAGCTTGGTGGTGCAGATCTACACCCAGGTTCGGCGCGGCTCCCCCCAGCACTGTGACTTCCGGGCCTCAGACAGGATGCCCCGCCGATGCCCAGCCAGCCAGCGCCAGCCCATCCGAGAAGTAGGAGGGCGCTCCGCTGTCCCCGCCCCTGGCCCCTCTGCGGCCAATGAGCAAGGGCCACATGAACTCAGAAAAGGATTTTTTACCTCCAGCCGGCCTGGTACACCTGCGGCCCGATGCATCCGGCCTTGGGTGCGCCAAGTGCTGTCCTGACTTCCCTCTGAGCACAGAGGAAGTGATCTAGGATAGTGGCATTAAAAGTAGTGGATTCACCGTGGCCACGAGACTCTTCACAGCACCCTCATGAGATTGTGGCCTTTTAACTCGGTTATTAAATATTAAAACCAAGCTTTGAATGGCAGAGTCTAATTTCAAAGCCTGGGCTGTTACCTCACCACCCACTGGAGACCTGGGCTCTGATTCAGCTCTGCAGAACAGAACCGTACCACCTTGGCGAGCCCTTCCTTTCCTGACCTCCCCTATTGCCTCAGTCTATGTACAGCTAAACTAGGTGGTGGGAGAAACTGAGAAATCTGAGCTGATAGGACCACTAAGCACTCACTGTCCCTGAGACATTTGCTGACATATGGAGATGTTAAGCTTAAGACACTTGACTAAGGTTGGTGTTTAACATGGACCCCATTTAAAGTTAAAATGAGTTAACTGTGCAATATGTAAGTGCTTGTTTAAAAAAGTGGTATTTTTTTCATCCCTTGTCTTTTCTGCTTTCACTTAGAGCAGGCACCGGATAATCAGCTTTTGGCCAAACTTAGCAAAATGATCAGCTCCCTAGTTCTCTCGTAGCTATAGACATTATTTCTGTCCTATTCTCTGGGTTGTGAGGCTCAGAGATGCTAAGCCACTACGTTTAGCCTTTGTAATCCTATTTTATAAGGCTGTTGTTTTCTCCTTTGAAGACTCTCAGTCATTTAGATATTTAAAAACCCAGAGACAGCACAATTTATTTCAGTAGGGTACCAACCTCGAACGCCAAGTAGGTATTGCAGTGGCTACCCAGGAAACAAACCCTGGACTGTGCACAAATAATTCACACACATTAAAGTGTCACAGCCAACCCTGGGGTTTTAAAAGAAAATATCAGACTGACAGAAAGATGAGAACACAGGAGATCATATACACTTGGGTAAATCCTCAAAACCTCACTTTGATGAGTCAGATGGCTGACTCATCTTTGACAAATTAAACTTTCTGAGTGTTAGATTCCTCATCTGTAAAATTATAATAATACCTCATAGAGTTGTTTTGAGAATGAAGTTAAAAAAACAATATGATATACACTTACTATATCTGAGTTTAGTGAAAAAGAATGTACTTCACGACTGCTGGTAGTTGTCACTGAAAAATGTTAAGGCTAGGACACGGACATAAATTCCTTAAATAACAAAGTACTTAAATTACGTTTCAGCAAAAGCTTCCAAAACACACTCAAGGATAATTTGAAACCAACTTTCTAAAAATGGACATGCAAAGAAGCCAGGTCATCCAGGCAGTGATCTTTTGACACCACAAGCTCAAAATCCCTATGCAGAACATAATTACCTCTAAAGAGAAACACATGACCTATATACAGCTTCATCTGTGGAAAAGAACCCTGAAACTCTAATTTTTTTGTTTGTTTTGAGACAGGGTCTTACTATGTAGTGCAGACTCACTTATGTAGCCCAGGCTGGCCTTGAACTCATAGCAATCTTTCTGCCTCAGCCTTACCTAGTGCTAGTGTGCATCACTGCACCTGGCTAAACTCTCAATTCTTGTTGTTCATTCAACAAGTAGCTTTCCCCCTCTCCCTTGCTATACGTTTCTTTACTGTCAACTGACTAGAAGCAGACCTGAGTGGTTTTTTTCCCCAGCTCCTGGCCTCCTTGCCAGTTGATCAAGCAATAGTTTCTTTTCGCAAATACCAGTACCATATTATGGGCTTCTGTGCATGTTACAAAGAAGTAAGCCCTTGCTTGACATCATTATTGGTCATTATTATTTGTTACTACTGTTATTTTTAAAAATTTATTTAAAGAGAAACAAAAGCATGTAAAGGGTAGAGATAATACAGAATTCCAAAAAAAAAGATAAACAATAAGAAATCACTAGTTAATAAATTACATATTATCCTCTTAGAGATAGTTGTTCAAGTTACAAAATTAAAGCATACAAAGTAGATAGTCAAACAGTGAGAGTGTAAACAGCTACACATGCATGAGTCTCTACATGTATTTCTATCCTTTCTGTATTAGAGGGAAAAACAAGACTTAGCAACACACAACAAAAGAAATTCCTATAAAAACATGAAACCAAAAAGTCATATAAAACCACAGTACTAGGTGATCTACAGTGATTACTGTGTTATTTTTTTACCTTCAATAGAATGTCTATATCATCAGACATAATTGAATATAGAAGTATAATTGAGTATAGCAGTAAATAACAATATTACTAAAAATAAAACATTGTAGACAGTATAAAACTTCAAAGGCAGGTAATAATCAAACCATAGTGGGTATTCTAGTGGATCTTGTCATCTTAAGTGCAGTTGCCTATACTCTCAGACTTGATACTATCAATCATAACAGCTTTGAATAAAATCTATCAATACAAAACAGCGATCCAACAAACCAGATTTGATTACGATCAGTCATGGTAAAGCAGTGTAGGCTATATGGAGCTTTAGATTAAGTTAATAGGAAATTAAGGATGATTACCATACTATATCCTGTTATTTTCAGGATTACTGTCTGTGCCCTCAAATTTAGTACATGTAGAATGACTGGAACAGAATATAATACATCTAAGCAGAGTAGTGTGAGTAATGTGGGTTTTAAATCCTGGTGCACTATTAACAATATAGTGTATCAAGGCCATCTATGTTAGAGTTTCTAGTTATCCTTCTCTGCCTCATTTCTGCTAATGCTATTTTTCTGCCTTTGTTTGTCTACTTTTCTCCTTCATTCTACTGCCTGCCCCACTCATTCAGGCCTTTCTGCCACTGTTCCTTAAATCCTGGTATTTTTTTTCCTCTCTCTCTAGAATGTCCTTCAGTATTCTCTGTAGGGTTGGACTGGTGGTCACAAACTCACCCAGTTCCTCTTTGTCATGGAAGCATCTTGTTTCTCCATTAATTTCTAGTGACAGTTTTGTAAGGTACATCAATCTGGGCTGGAGTTATTTTCTTTCAGGACTTGGAATACTTTGCTCAAAGCTCTTCTTGATCTGATGGTCTGTGTTGAGAAGTCAGCCATGATTCTGATGGGCTTACCTTTATAGGTAATCTGTTTCTTTTCTCTGACGGCTTTTAATATTCTGTTTTTATATTGAATTTCTAGTATCTTGATTATTATATGTCTGGGTGTAGATCTGTTTTGGTTGTAGGTGGCTGGAATTCTGTATGCCTCACACAATCAAATGTCATTTTCTTTTCCCATGCTTGGGAAGTTTTCCTTAATTATGTCCATGAATAGCGTTTGTAATTCACCTGTATGTATTCCTGCTTCTTCCATTCACATTTCTTATTCTTAAATTGTAGATTCTCTTGTCATCTTCTAGCCTTTGTGTTGTTACTGCTTGTTTCCTTGTTATTTTTAAGAGGTCTTTCCTTTCATGTCACAGATTGCAAACTTGTCTTCAAGTTTTGATAGTCTATCCTCAGTTTCTTTTAAGGCATTTTGCCAGTTTTCAATGGAGTTTTTAGTTTCCTGGTAGTCTCTTTGAGTCTGCTTCATGTATTCTATATTTTCTTTATATTCTTTATCGAATGTTTCTCTCCTTTTTTTGTGTTTCTCCCTTCTTCTGTCTGTATCTTCCTGAGAGATGCTCCCTGAGAGCATTTCTTTTATTACTCTACTCATTTCTTGCTTTACCTGATTTAATATTTCAGTTTTAAGTTCATCTACAAGGTTCTGAAGATATCTCTTGATGTCCATTGAAGCCATGTCTGATGTTACGTGTTTGCTGCCCTCAATCTCCCTTGTTTTTCCTTCTCCTGGATCAGTGCTCTCAGGGTTCTGGGCTAGGGGCCTCCTCCTGCCTCTCTCTCCTGTCATGGCCCTGGCTTCCTCCACACAGGTTACAGTGCAGGTCCCAGCCCCTTCCCTGTTCACCACATTTCCTCCAAAGCATGCTGGCAAGGGACCTCCGCCCTCTCCTGCCTGCTCTTGTCACTGAGGTGTAAGCAGTGGCTGCGTATGCCTGCCCCTCCCCACCAGGCCAGCCAAACTTCAGGTGCCTTCACCCTAAGGTTAGTGCATGCTAGGCACAGGAAATTGATTTGGGACAGCTCATTGGGTCCCGGCCAGGGGCGCAGCCCAGTCCAAGCAAATCCCATGAATCTGCTCTGGGGAGGGAGCAACCAATTGAAGTCACTGTCACTCCCATTTCTGTTACTGTTGTTATTAACTTGTGTATTTTTCAAAAGGCTTCCATTCTTTCTACCACTATTTTTGAATTCTTGATTAAGACATGGTAAGATCTTGGCTAGTTACAGAGTTATATTTTCATGTGCTAAAGACTGTAAGCCCTCTCCAATCTCTGTTCTTCTGTGTTTTGCTAATGTATCCAGGATATCATAAGCAAATGCTATCATGCTTCCCATTCCTTTAGCTCTTGATCTCATTTTATTTCTGTCTTTATCACAGGAAATCCAGTGCAAAGTTCTAAGGGTTCTATCTGTGTACTTGTATTAGGCTAAACTCTTAGAAAAACAAGGTTTGTTTTATGCTCACAAAAATCTCATCAGTGGCTGCCACATCTCACCAGGTTCCAGTGTCCAGATTCCAGATAACTCCAAAATTTGAAAATCTCACCTGATGAGAAAGAGAGGATGAGGGAAGAAAAGACCAAGCAGTTGTTTTATGGCTTTGGAGGATCAGCTACATCATACCAGAATACTAGGTATACTCTCTCCTTTGTTTCAACTTAGAGCTCTGGCGTGTAAACTGTGGATGGAGATGGGTGTGAGGGAGTATATATGTAATTTTGAAAACAGTGGAAGTTTCCTATGGCAATCAAAGTGGCCTCCTTCCATGAGGATGCAACAATAAGAACCAGACAGCAATTTATGCCACTCCCTGGAGCAGTGATGCTTACTGAGCAATCTAGGACAATGTTTCTCAAATTGTGGTCTATGGATCCCTGGGATGAGGAACCCTAGGCCTTTTTTATGGGCAGTCTTTGAGGTCATTTCATAACATACCAAGATTTTATTTATCAGTTGTTCTTTCACTGTGCTGACATTTTTACTATGGTGCAAAAGTAATCAATTAGTCAGTAGAAATTTCCTCTTCCTTCTCTGAAGGTTTACTGAAAATAGACAAATTAACCAGAGAAAAAGATATACAGATTCATTGATGTGTATTAGTCAGCTTTCCTGTTGCTAGTGAAAAATATCTGATACCTACAACTTAAAGGAAGAGAGGTTTATTTTGGCTCAGTAAAAGAGGGTTCATTCCATGGTTGGTTGGCTCAAGGTAGAAACAGCATGGCAGAAAGTCATTCTGGAGAAAAGTGCTCACCCCATGGTGAATTTACAGTTTCTCACTATTTAGTGTTATGCCATTTGTAGGTTTTCTGGAGCTGTTCTTTATTAAGATGAGGAAAATTCCTCTTTATTTCTGCTTTCCTGAGGGCCTTTTTCTTTTTCTTTTCTTTTTTTCTTTCTTTCTTTCTTTTTTTTTTTAATCATGACTGGGTTGAGCTTTGTCAAATGCTTTTGTGCAACTACTGATATGATGTGATTTTTCTTCTATAACCTGTTTTATGGTCTTCACCTAAAATTCCCCCTAGTGCTCTTTTTCAGTACATATACTAAATTGTCCCCTAAAAATCTTATGTGTTTGGAGGCAGGGCCTAGTGGCAGGTCACCTGAGGAATGACCTGGAAAGATGTACTCTTGTCCCTCACTCCTCCCTTTCTCTGCTAGCTGCCAATGGCTCTGCAGCTGCCCTTCACAGTGTCCCTTCTATCATGCTGTTTCCATCTTAAAGCCAACCAACAATGGACTGACTGTTCTGAAAACTGTGAGTCAAAATACATCTCTCTTCCTTTGAGTTGCTGAGTTGCAATGTTAGGTATCTCGTCCCAGGGATGGTGAACAGACTAATAAAACCTGTTCATATGATGGATGTCTTAGTTACTTTTCTCACTGGTGAGACAAAATACCTGACACCCAAAGTTAAAGGAGGAAATGTTTACTTAGCTCAAAGTTTAGCTCATACTTTCTAGAGGTTTCAGCCCACAGTTGGCTGGTTCCATGACAGGGTGGCATGGCAGAAGGGCATCACAGAGGAAAAACAGTTTATGACAAAGCAGGGGAGGCAGAAGTGAGATATAGCATGGCAGTAAGCAATAGGCAACAAGTGACAACAACAGCAGCCCTTTCTGGCCATTACTCAGGCTACCTGCCCTCACTCACACCCTTAATCCCAGTGTCACAACTCCAGATCCAGCCACCTTCATAAAGCCCCACCTATGACCACATGAGACTTTGGGAGGATAGCCAGACACAAACTATAACAATAAGTTACATTAACTGATTTTTGAATATTGAAACAGCTTAATATACTTGAGTTAAATCCCATTTAGTCATGATGCATAATTCTCTTTATACATTACTTAATTTGACTTAACAATATTTTGTTGAATAATTTTGAATCTGTGTTCATAAGAGATACAGTAAGTCCTTGACTTATGAAAAGTTCCATGGCAGGAGAACGTTGCTAAGTCAAATGTATTATTCTTTTCTTTTAGGTTTTTTTTTATTTAAAGAAAAAAAAAAGAAACAGAAAGAAGGTAGAAATAATACAAAATTTCAAAAAAACAAAAACAAAAACCAGTAAGAAATCACTAGTTGATAACTACATATTTTCCTCTTAGAAGTAGTTGTTCAAGTTACAAAAGTAAAGCATACAAAGTAGACATTTAAACAGTGAGACTGAAATCAGTTCTGTTCATCTGTCCAACAAAAACTTAGTAATATGGTTATCAATCCTACACACTTAAACATACATGCAATTATATCCTTTAGAATACTTTCTTTTCCTCTCCTTTTTTTACAATAACTATAATCAATTCTCATAAACTGTTTACAAGTTCTATACATGTATAAGTTTCTACATGTATACCTAGCCTTTCTGTATTAGAGGGAATAACAAATCAAAACAAGTCAACAATACAGACTCCTAGAGAAACACAAAATGAAAAGGACATATAAAACCACAATACTAGGTGATCTACGGTAGTTACTATGATGTCTCTTGTTATTTTCAATAAAATTGTCTATATCGTCAGGTATAGTATAATTAAACTTAGCAGTATATAGCACTATTAATAAAAACCAAACATTGGAGACATTATAGGACTTCAAAGGCAGTTAATAATTAAACCAGAATGAGTATCCTATTGAATCTTGTCATCTTCAGAGTAGTTGCCTCTACTCTCAGACTTGATACTCTCAAGCATAACAGATTCAAATAAAATCAGTCAGGACAAAACAGCGATACAGCCAATCTTCTCTGCCTCATCCCTGCTATGCTATTTTTCTGTCATTGTTGTTTACTTTTCTCCTTCATTCCACTCTCTGCCCCTTTCATTGAGGCCTTTCTGCCATTGTTCCTGGAATCCTGGTGGTTTTCTTCTCTCTCTCTAGAATGTCCTTCTGTATTCTTTGCAGGGTTGGATTGGTGGTCATGAACTCTCCCAGCGACTCTTTGTTGTGGAATATCTTGTCTCTCCATTAATTTTGAGAGACAGTTTTGCAGGGTACCTCAATCTGGGTTGGAGGTTATTTTCTTTCAGAGCTTGGAATATTTCGCTCCAAGCTCTTCTTGATTTTATAGTTTGCATTGAGAAGTCCGCTGTGGTTTTCATGAGTTTTCCTTTATAGGTAATCTGTTTCTTTTCTCTGACTGCTTTTAATATTCTGTTCTTGTGATGGATTTCTGGGATCCTTACTATTATATGTCTGGGTGTAGACCTGTTTTGGTGGTAGCTGGCTGGAGTTCTGTATGCCTCATATATCTGAACATCACTTCTGCTTCCTATGCTTGGGAAGTTTTCCTTAATTATTTCTGTGAGTAGACTTTTTATTTCATTTGTATTTTTCCCTGATTCTTTGTTCACATTTTTTATTCTTAGGTTATAAATCCTCTTGTCATCTTCTAGCCTTTATATCATTACTTCTTGGTTCCTTGTTATTTTTAAGAGATCCTTCCTTTCATGACCATACATTGCAAACCTATCTTCAAGTTTTGAAAGTCCGTCTTTAGTTTCTGTTAAGAAGTTTTGCCAGCTTTCAATGGAGTTTTCAATTTCCTGATATTCTCTTTGAATCTGTTTCATGTATTCTAGATTTTGTTTATACTCTTCATCAAAGGCTTCCCTCCTTTCTTTGGGTTCCTCCATTCTTCCATTTGTGTCTTCTTGAGGAGTACCCAACATTTCTTTTATTAATCTTCTTATATCTTGCTCCACTTGAGTAAGAATTTCAGATTTAAATTCATCAGTGAGGTCACAGAAGTATTTATTTCCAATGAGGCCATGTCTGATATTGCATGTTTGCTGCCCTCAATCTCCTCTGTAGTTACCTCTCCTGGGCTTATTTTCCCTGGGTCAGCAGTTGGAGGCTTTTTGTTGTTTTTCTGTCTTTTCTTTTTTCTGGTTTCTTTCAGACAGGTGAATGGTCCCTGCCTTCATTTCTCTTACTGGAGGCTGCGCATCCCTGCAATTCAAATTTATTCTTTTTTTAAAAAAAAAAAAACAACTTTATTTATTTATTTATTTATTTTGGTACTGGGGATCAAACTCACGACCTTGCCCTTACCAGGCAGGCACTAATGCTGCTGAGCTACATTGCCAGCCCAAATTTATTCTTAAATCCAACAGAATGAGTCTTATACATCTTTGACACAAATATACAATGTAAAGTATTAACAACAACAAAAAAACCCAAACAAAAACAAATCTCCACATCACTACTGCTTTTCCTCTTGCTTCTGGATATCCTGGGCTCTGGTTGAGCACTGTATTACTGTACACTATCACCCTGTACAGTAAGCACATAGCAGCACAACTGTGACAATGTCTGGCAGACACATGAGCTACTTCTGTGATTTGTTCTCATCTATGAAAGTTTTTAATGCAAGGTCCGTTTATGTCTGTAAAAGTTCACAACTCAAAGACTTACTGTATTGGTCTTTACTTTTCTGTAACCTTTATTTGGTTTTGATATTAGGCTAATACTGACCTCATCCAGTGAGTTAAGTAGTCCCTCTGCATCTACCTCCTAGAATAGATTGTAGCGACTTGGTATGGTTTCATTCTTTTAAGTGCTCGGTAAAATTCACTAGTGAGCCCTGATGCTTTCTGTTTTGGAAAGCTATAATTATTAATTCAATTTCTTTGATGGATATAAGGTTTGTCAAACTGTTTATTTCCTTTTGTTTGAATTTTGGTAGATTATGACTTTAAAGGAATTTTGGTAATTAAATATTTTTTATTATTCCCTTGATATTCTTTTAATATACTTTTAATGCCATGGGATCATTAGTGATGTCCCCTTTGGTTTCTGATATTAGTACAAGGGGTGATTGACATGATGAATATTAAATTTTAAAAATTTATTATAGTAAATATTTAAATTTTAAAAATTTATTATAGTAAATATTTAAATTTTAAAAAATTATTATAGTAAAAGACATATCGCCATTAGTTCCCTTCACAATATTCCCCTTCATTTCGAACACATTTGTGCCTCTGTTCTTACCAGTTTTTGAAGCAGTTTTGAAAGTTTACTCATGAATTTCTTTATAAGCTGTGATAAAATACAGTTGATGCTGCTAAACATTACTCTGTGTCCTTACCCCCCTTATTCACTGGATCTGATACCTTGCAACTTCTGGTTCTTCTTCCAAAGTCAAGTTGATCTTAAAATGTAAATATGTTGAATCAATTCGGAACATTGAGGCAACCATGACAGTGCCACTAAAGACATTTATGAAAGAGGATTTCCAGAACTGTTTCAGAGAAATGGTAAAAATGATGGGATAAGTGTTTTGGAAGTGGGAGGGGAGTATCCTGAAGATTAATGGCAATATGTCTTTCACTATAACAAGTTTTAAAATTTTAAACTGGAGAAGAATGGAATGCTCTGGCATATTTAAATATGGTTCCTTGTCTCTTCCCTTCACCACAAGCACAAGGGAATTTTTCTCCCATGTTCACTGTGTGAACCTAGTCAAGCTCTTGTATATGAAACCCACAAAAGTGTAACCCAGTCCTAGAATTTCTCTCTTTCAGCCCCATTCACACTGAGTCTCTGACAATTCAGCAATTTAATTATGGTTCAGGTTTTCCTGATCCAGGGCTGATTCCCAAAGGAGATTTCTGCTCCCATAAATTATAATCCTGTGTGTTCACCTGTTTCTCCAATTTTGGGGGCAGCAGTTAGCCCTGTGATTTTGCTTCATTGATGAATCTAAGAAGAGTTGTTGATTTTGAGTTTGTTTAGATTGCAGTTGTTGTTAGGATAGAGTGATGAGGTTCCAGGTATCTATGTGCTTACCATTATAAAGTTTTAAATATTTGAGAGGAAAAAATAGCTATTTTATTGTTGTATTGCTATACTTTTGTGATCACCATTAATGTATCATAATTCAACCACTTTGTTGTCATTGAGACATACAAATTTTTTCCCTTATTTATTTTTATCTATATCTCAATGTAAACAACAATGTTGTGCAGTTAAAATTATTCTTCCTTAGAATTTTCTTCTTATATTCAAACTTCAGATCTGTAATCCTGCATTGTAAGCTCTATCCAAACCGGATGAGGAAGTGACTGGTAGAGCACTTGCCTAACATTCACCAGGCCCTATGTTAGATGTCCAGCACCACAAACAAAACAAAATAAAAACAACAAAAACAGATGGTCCTAGTGGCATACACCTGCAATTCCTGAACTCTGAGGAAGTACTGAGGAAGGAGGATCACAAGTTCAAACTCTGCCTGGGAATCTTAGCAATTTATGAGACCTTGTCTCACAAAATTAAAAAATGGGCTAGGAAATGCAGCTCAGTGCAAAGGCTCTGGTTTCAGTCCTCACTATCACAAACAAAAAAACCCTGAAAAACTATGAACACCCCCCCCACACACACACACACACCAAAAACTGCAAATAATCAGCAACAACAACAGCAAGACAATAGCATTAACTATTGGATTCATGGGATGGGAGTTTATAGGATTTCTTCTTTCCACAGTCACAAGAATGAAATGTAAAATTTCTGAGAAGAGTTCAGCTTTATTGGAAGCTGTCTGTTTAAACAACTAAATTCGCAATTCCTTTCTGCTAGCTAATACCTCTGGCCCCAGCACTCTGGAGGCTGAGATGGAAGGATAGCTTAAAACCATGAGTTGGTGACAAGCCTGGAAGCATAGTGGAATCTCCATTTCAAAAAATAAAATAAAATAAAGTAAAATAAAATAAATCTTGCAACTAAGCCTCTGTTGAAAGACTCCAGATGAGCATTTCTAATATGTATGTTTCCTTAAATGATCACTACACAAAGTTCAATTAATTCTACAATGTATGAGAAATTGTATTCCACAGTATGCATCTTAGGCCTCCCCTCTGTTCTAGCTATACTAAAGTTCTGTCAGGCAAAGGTGCCCTGTGTAACTTGCTGTACAGTATGAGTTTCCTGTGCTGAAAATGTTACAAGCAGCTACAAGCTGAGTTCCTCCAATCTGCTACTACTACAGTACACATTTGTCTTTGGCGCCCCCTACCGTCCTTTTGTGCACCTCCTATTCCTTGTTCCCCTTCGCTCTTTGTGACCTTTTTGAAAAGTAAGGCTTTCATGTTCCTTAAAGAAAACTTGGTTACAACAAAAGGAGTGGTATTGTGGCACATAAGGGTGAAATATTAAGGTGTAAAATCAGATGGGAAAATTCTTAAATCACTCAAAATATGCTAATCATATCATTTTGTAAAATGGAAATAAATCAATTATTATTTTCCTTTTCACTGAACAACTCATAGTCTGGAAAGTAAAAAAATTTTTCAAGTGAATAAATGCTTGCAAAAATCACTGTGTGGAGAGAAGTCAAGATGGCTGATTAGTGAGCAACAAAATACAAAGCCTCGCAGGAGAAACAACTCATATGCCAGAATAAAACACCCTGGAGAGACACAGACAGAGGGAGATGGATCCTCTTGACACAGGAAGAAATTAAAACGTAAAAAAGCTCATTAAATACATCAAGACTACAACTGAAACAGCTAAAAATTACGAGACACAGCGTTTTCGTTTGCGGCGACCTGCCAAGTTTGCAAGGGCCTGACTCCGTGCTGGCTGGCAGAACCGCTCAAACTCGTTCTCGCCGCCACTCACAGGAAGCACAGCAGTGCTGAAGTCTGGGGTTGGTGAGCCCAACAGAGAGCGGAGCCAGTGAAGGGACCTTCATTAATCCACAGTCAGTGCGGGCAATGAGACCCCCCATGGGAAGGGTGAGACCAAATGGGCGACATGTTGGAATCAGGCAAGAGGAGCCTAAACTAGGAGCGACAGTGACTTCAGTTCGTTCCTCCCTCCCCAAAGCAGATTCGCTTCATTTGCTTGGACTGGGGCGAGCCCCTAGCTAGAACCCAATGAGCCGTCCCAAATCGATCCCCTGCGCCTAGCACACACTAACTGGGTGAAGGCCCCTAAAGTTTGGCTGGCCGGGTGGGGAGGGGCAGGCACAAGCAGCCACTGCTTATACCTCAGTGACAAGAGCAGGCAGGAGAGGATGGAGGTCCCTTGCCAGCATGCTTCAGAGGAAACATGACCAACAGGGAAGGGGGCTGGGACCTGCACTGTAACCTGTGTAGAGGAAGCCAGGGCCATGACAGGAGAGAGAGGCAGGAGGAGGCCCCTAGCCCAGAACCCTGAGAGCACTGATCCAGGAGAAGGAAAAACAAGGGAGATTGAGGGCAGCAAACACGTAACATCAGACATGGCTTCAATGGACATCAAGAGATATCTTCAGAACCTTGTAGATGAACTTAAAACTGAAATATTAAATCAGGTAAAGCAAGAAATGAGTAGAGTAATAAAAGAAATGCTCTCAGGGAGCATATCTCAGGAAGATACAGACAGAAGAAGGGAGAAACACAAAAAAAGGAGAGAAACATTCAATAAAGAATATAAAGAAAATATAGAATACATGAAGCAGACTCAAAGAGACTACCAGGAAATTAAAAACTCCATTGAAAACTGGCAAAATGCCTTAAAAGAAACTAAGGATAGACTATCAAAACTTGAAGATAAGTTTGCAATGTGTGACATGAAAGGAATCTCTTAAAAATAACAAGGAAACAGGCAGTAACAATACAAAGGCTAGAAGATGACAAGAGAATCTACAATTTAAGAATAAGAAATGTGAATGAAAGAAGTAGGAATACATACAGGTGAATTACAAAGGCTATTCGTGGAAATAATTAAGGAACTTCCCAAGCATGGGAAAAGAAAATGACATTTGGTTATATGAGGCATACAGAACTCCATCCACCTACAACCAAAACAGATCTACACCCAGACATATTATAATCAAGATACCAGAAATTCAATATAAACACAGAATATTAAAAGCTGTCAGAGAAAAGAAACAGATTACCTATAAAGGTAAGCCCATCAGAATCATGGCTGAATTCTCAACACAGACCATCAGATCAAGAAGAGCTTGGAGTGAAGTCTTCCAAGCCCTAAAAGAAAATAACCTCCAGCCCAGATTGATGTGCCCTGCAAAACTGTCACTAGAAATTAATGAAGAAACAAGATGCTTCCATGACAAAGAGGAACTGAGGGAGTTTGTGACCGCCAATCCAACCCTACAGAGAATAGTGAAGAACACTCTAGAGAGAAAAAAAAAAAAATACCAGGATTTAAGGAACAGTGGCAGAAAGGCCTGAATGAGTGGGGCAGGCAGTAGAATGAAGGAGAAAAGTAGACAAACAAAGGCAGAAAAATGGCATTAGCAGAAATGAGGCAGAGAAGGATGGCTAGAATCTCTAACATAGATGGCCTTGATATGCTATATTGTTAATAGTGCACCAGGATTTAAAACCCACATTACTCACACTACTCTGCTTAGATGTATTATATTCTGTTCCAGTCATTCTACCTGTACTAGATTTGAGGGCACAGACAGTAATCCTGAAAATAACAGGATATAGTATGGTAATCATCCTTAATTTCCTATTAAGTTAATCTACAGCTCTGTAAAACCTACACTGTTTTACCATGACTGATCATAATCAAATCTGGTGTGTTAGATCGCTGTTTTGTATTTGATAGATTGTATTCAAAGCTGTTATGATTGATAATATCAAGTCTGAGAATATAGGCAACTGCACTGAAGATGACAAGATTCACTAGAATATCCACTCTGGTTTGATTATTACCTGCCTTTGAAGTTTTAAACTGTCTACAATGTTTTATTTTTACTAATATTGTTATTTACTGCTTTACTCAATTATACTGCTCTATTCTGTTGTGCCTGATGATATAGACAATTCTATTGAAGATAATAAGAAACAACACTGCAATCACTGTAGATCACCTTGTACTGTGGTTTTATATGACTTTTTGGTTTCATGTTTTTATAGGAATTTGATTTGTTTTGTCATGCTAAGTCTTGTTTTTCCCTCTAATACAGAAAGGATAGAAATGCATGTAGAAATTCATGCATGCATAGCTGTCTACACTGTTTGAATATCTACTTTGTATGCTTTAATTTTGTAACTTGAACAACTATTTCTAAGAGGACAATATGTGATTTGTCAACTAGTGATTTCTTACTGTTTATCTTTTTTTTGAAATTCTGTATTATCTCTACCCTTTACATGCTTTTCTTTCTCTTTAAATAACAAATTTTTTTAAAAAATCACTATGTGAAAAGTGTGTGATGGAAGAGTGATTTTGTTACCAGCTACTTTTGTGAGAATTATTTGTAAATTTGCTGTTACATTTTTAAATTAAATAAAATACACATAAACAAGTGGTCCATATAAAAATTAAAACACTACAGACAAAGCTAAGATCCCCTGAAAAAACCTGGTCTCTCCCCTACTGTCCAAAGATAACTATTATTAGCTTTCTGGGAGGCTGAGGTAGGAGGATCAGAAATTTGAGTCCAGCCTTGGCAATTCAGCAACTCTTGAAGACCCATATTAAAAGGTTTAAAAAAAAAAAAGGAGGGGGATGGGGGCTTCAGAGTCAGTCTCCAGTACAGAGGACCAGGTGGAGAAAGTTTATTGTTGTACTATCAACTGAATATGTTTAGAATGGACAATTTGATAAGTTTTCCCATAGGTATATACCCATGGTATCCAAGCTACCACTATAAGCAAGATGGTGAACGTACTTGTGCCCCAAAGTTCACTAATGCCCCATACAATCCAGCCTTCCTTCCCTCCTTTGATTCTGGGCATCAATCAGCTTTCTATCACTGTAGTTTGTGTATTTGTAAATGTGTATAAGTGGAGTCACAGGGCAGGTATTTTTGTTTTCTGGCCTCACTCAGTGTAAATGTTTTGGGATTCATTTGTGTTGTTATATGACTCAAAGGAATACACACTTCTAGCTTATTCATTTTACTGCTGTGATTTCTTTTCTTTTCTTTTCTTTTCTTTTCTTTTCTTTTCTTTTCTTTTCTTTTCTTTTCTTTTCTTTTCTTTTTTGGTACCAGAAATCATACTCAGGACCTTGAACTTACCAAGCAGGTGCTGTGCCACTGAGCTAAATCCCTGACCCTCCATTTTAAATGCATACTGCATTATTCAAAAATCATTATCTGTTGATGAGTATGTGGACTGTTTCCAGTTTCTAACTATTACAAATAAAGCTGCAGTGGACATTTGTGGGCAAGTCTTTGTATAAATACATCCCCTTCAAAAACTTGAGTAAATACATAGGAATCAAGTAGCAGGATCATATTGCAGGTGTATATTAAATTTTTAAGAAATTGTCATATGTTTTCCAAAGAGGTTGTAACCTTTAGTATTCTAACCATTTGAGTATGAAAATTCCAGTTCCCCCATACCTCTGTCAATACTTCATGTGGTCAGTCTTCTAAAATTTAGCCATTCTAATAGGTGTCAAATAGTATTTCATTATATAGTTTTAATTGGAACTTCCCAAAACACTAGTGATGTAAACATCTATTTGTGTGCTCATTTTCCATTTTCTTCTGTGAAATGTCTATTTGAATATTTTATCCATTTTTATTGGGATGGTTCATTCTTTATTATTAAGTGTTAATGGTTTTAAATGAAATGAAAAAAAGCTGTTTGCCAAATACATGTTTCACAAATATTTTGTTTCAGCAGTGACAAGATATTAACCTGTTTCATTAAACTAATAGTCTCTAGAAAAGCAAAAGTTTTTAAATTGAAGTTTGTTAATTTTTTTTTCTTTTGGTGTTGGACCAAAGAATTATTTTTCAGCATTGGGAATTCAATCCAAGGCCTTAGTACTAAACTACATCTCCAGCCATGGTTTTTTGTTTTTTGTTTTTTTAATTTTGAGACAGGGCCTTGCTAAGTCACTAAATTGCCAGACTGTTGTGATCCTCCTATTTCAGCCTCTGGAGTTGTGGAATTACAAGTGTGCACTACTATGCCCAACTTTGGAAGAAGCTTTTGCCTAACCCAAAGTTACAAAAATTTCTCCTATGCTTCTTACAGATGTTTTAGGTTTTAGAGTTTATGTTCATGCATAAAACTTTGTATAGACATGTTTTCATTGCTCTTGGGTGAATGCATGAAATGGTTGGATCACATAGGATATGTACATTTAAATTTTAAAGAAACTGTCAAATGATATTGCTTCTGATTTCATTTATTTCTCTTATTGGCACTTTACCTACTACTACTGTTTGTATTATTTCAATGGTTGGTTTAGAGTTTATTGTATAAGCTTTAATATGTCACAATGTATTATTCATTATGTGAAATCAACAATTCATGCTTAAATGCCTTAGAAAAGCATATAGCCACCCCTGTAGAAAAATAGTGCCAGGACCCATCTTGGGTACCTACGTGGGAAAACACCCAAGTCTCAGATAAAATGGCAAAATATTTTCATATAAACTACAAATATCCTCCCAAATGCTCTTGCATCTATGATTTGTTGTATGGAATTGAGGCACTGCTTGTTCAATCAAAGCCTGTTTTCTGCCACTGGGGCAAGACCCTTCTGTGGGTGCTATCCGATGCCCATTAAATAGAAGGTTGTTTTCTATCCGGTTGGGAGGAAGAGACTCCACCTGGTCTTCTGAGGTGGGTGTTCCCTCACCTTTCCCACAGGAACATGCATGTAACCACTGATGAGTGTTCTGCTAGTCCTCCCTGAGGATACCCCAAGTACCTCTAAGAAGCTCTATAGACAGACTTCATACTGCTCTTTCCTGTGACTTCTGGCTGCCTTGGTCTGCTCAGACTCAGTTCCACTTCCTCAAACCAAGAAGTCCCCCAGCCTCTGCTGGAATCCTTTTCCCCACAGTGGCCCTTAGAAATCTCCCAAGGCAGTAAGCTGGGGCAACCATAGTATTTGCTTTGTTTGTATATGAATTTCCAGACCACTGTTCTTCTTTACTTGATATGCTGTGCCCCAAATACTGTTGTTTTATGTTTTGTGTGGGTTATTTGTTGCTATTGTTTTTGGCAGAAGAACATATCTGGTTCCTGTCACTCTGTCTTCGCTGCAAGACAAAGCTGACATGTAGCTGTTTTCAAAAGATTTCACACATACTCATGCAAAATACTTAACCTGGGTTATGTCTACTTCTCATTAATTTGCAATTTGTTTATTTTTCCTTTTAATGTCTTCCATTGCACAAATATATCATTTCTTACTCCATTCCCTTATTAATGAACATTTAGGTTGTTTCTGATATTTGCTATTACAAATAATGCTGCAACCATCACTCTTATGCACGTCTCTTTGTTTAGAAATGATACATATGTCCAATTCCTCTGTACTATGACATCAGTTTACACCCTACAGTATATGAGGGTTTATTTCTCTGCAATCTTGCCCAAACTGAGTATATTCAAACTTTTAAATTTTTGCCAGTCTGCTATTTATTTTAGTTTGCACTTCTCTTATTTTTGTTGAGGTTAGGTATCTTTTAATTTTTATTGCCTATTTTTATGTCTTCTAGAAAATTTCTACTTGCTTTTATAATGAACTCTTTATTTTCTAATTAATCTATCATGGTGCAGGAATTGAACTCAGAATTTCATGCACGCTAAGCTACCACTGGGTTATGTCTCCAGTCCCTAACTTTTATTTTAAAAAATACTGAAAATTTTGGGTATCTACCCCTTTTTTTCTTTGTTCTGTTGTAGTGCTATTGATTAAACCCATGGACTTCTGTAGACTCCACAAATGCTTTTCCACTGAACTCTCCTTATTGTATGTTTCTGTTATCTCGTGAAAAAGAATTTAAATTTTTATGTGTTAGATTTATCAGATTTTTATTTCATGCTTCTTAATTTTTTTTTCTTTCCTTAAGAAAGGTTTTCCCAGGACCAGGGATGTAGCTCAGTAGTACAGGGCCTGTCTGGCAAGTGCAAGGTCTTGAGTTCGATTCTCAGTACCAAAAAAAAGCTTTTCCTTTTACCATAGTTATTACAAAATTTTCTTGTGGTCTCTCTTGATAATGTTAAAGTTATCAGTTGAATTTTACTTTTTTATGTGTAAGATGAAGAGAAGATATAAATCGTAGTGTTCATATAGATATCAAAATGTCCCAACGAGTTTTTTCATATTTTAAAATTTATTTTTTACACAAAGAAAATTCTAGTAACATCATTTTTTATAAACATGACTTATTTATAATTAAGACAAGAATTCAACCAATTGACATTTACATAATTAGCATCACATAAAGATAAATACATTTTCTTTAGAGAACGACCCTGCTATAGCTGCATAGCTCTCTGCAAGAAGGTTCCCCTTTAAGTGACAATGAGTCAGATATGTATTAACTCAGACATGACTTTTTAAAAAACTTCATCATCTAATGAGTAACTATTTCATTCTGCTTTGGCTGATAAAGAAGCAGCTCTAAAAATAAAATTTATTGTAGACTGTTCTTTTTTCTTTCATTTAAAAAACCAACTTCAAAAAAAATAAAAACAAACCTCTTTAATTTTGCCTGTTTGTATACCCAAATAATAAATAATTTTTTATAATTATTACTGATATCCTACTTTGTAAGGAATTAATTGGAGGATGGTAAGCTAGTAGTTTTGGTCCACAAGATGTTTAAATGTCCCAGATTTAATTCTCTTCCATGACATGAGAAATTTTCACATAGGCAGTGATTACCCAATACATCTATCCTTCTAGACCAATTGTATTTTGTTGCATTCAATAGCATTTATTAAATTCTGCCTTTTGTTTAAGTTGTTTGTGTTAGCATGTAAAAAGTGAGTGTATAATAAAAAAAAAAAAACTTAGCAATATAAGCCAAGTTGATGCACCTTATCTCTTGAGGAACCAAAAATGCTTTCTGGTTTTCCTTGCCCCAGTCCATATAATGCTACTGTCAAATTTATTTTCCTAAAACTCAGCTCTAATTCAGTCATTTCTTGGCTAAGAACCTACAAGTTTCTTGTTGCTTACAGTACTATATGTTCTTGCATTACCTGGCACTTCCCATAATGTGGTCCTGAACGTGTCCTTTTTAGCTTTACTTCTGTGACATTTTCCAAAGAATCTTGACTCTTCCTACTTCTGAGAAGACATTCTGGGATTTCCCACTATTCATATGCTATTCCCATGAACTAGAATGCCTCATACAGAGACCTATCTTAAACCAGTTCCACAAAGTCAGGTCTGATCTGCTCACTCAATATCTCTCTCCTTGTTTCAGATCTTTGCAGTATGTAGTTATCCTACACTTACATGCATGTGACTCTACTGCCTGCTTTGTCTTAAATTATAAGTCTGCATGCTTATTTTATCTCCAGGATTTGAAAATAAACATGGCATGTTTGAAAGGATGTGAACTATGAGGTTGGAAAAATGTAAGTTTATGTCCTGCCTCTTTCTATGAGATACATGATTTTGGACAAGTAACTCTCCTTCCTGAATTTCTTTTATTTCTTCTATAGAAAAAATGACTGATTCTCTTCTTCTCCCATGTTTAAATTATCACAAAATTACTGTAAGGAAAAAGATTCTGTCCAGTGACATCATGGTAACCATTGTAGATCACCTTGTATTGTGTTTTGTTTTTTTTTTAAAGATTTTATTTAAAGAGAAACAAAAGCATGTAAAGGGTAGAGATAATACAGAATTCCAAAAAAAAAGATAAACAATAAGAAATCACTAGGTAATAAATTACATATTATCCTCTTAGAAATAGTTGTTCAAGTTACAAAATTAAAGCATACAAAGTAGATAGTCAAACAGTGAGAGTGTGAACAGCTACCCATGCATGAATCTCTACGTGTATTTCTATCCTTTCTGTATTAGAGGGAAAAACAAAACTTAGCAATACAAAACAAAACAAATTCCTATAAAAACATGAAACCGAAAAGTCGTATAAAACCACAGTACAAGGTGATCTACAATGATTACTGTGTTGTTTCTTATTATCTTCAATAGAATGTCTATATCATCAGGCATAATTGAATATAACAGTACAATTGAGTATAGCAGTAAATAACAATATTAGTAAAATAGACAGTATAAAACTTCAAAGGCAGGTAATAATCAAACCATAATGGGTATTCTAGTGGATCTTGTCATCTTAAGTGCAGTTGCCTATACTCTCAGACTTGATACTATCAATCATAACAGCTTTGAATAAAATCTATCAATACAAAACAGCGATCTAACAAACCAGATTCGATTACGATCAGTCATGGTAAAACTGTGTAGGTTTTACAGAGCTTTAGATTAAGTTAACAGGAAATTAAGGATGACTACCATACTATATCCTGTTATTTTTGGGATTGCTGTCTGTGTCCTCAAATCTAATACAGGTAGAATGACTGGAACAGAATATAATACATCTAAGCAGAGTGGTGTGAGTAATGTGGGTTTTAAATCCTGGTGCACTATTAACAGTATAGTGTATCAAGGCCATCTATGTTAGACTTTCTAGTTATCCTTCTCTGCCTCATTTCTGCTATGCTATTTTTCTGCCTTTGTTTGTCTACTTTTCTCCTTCATTCTACTGCCTGCCCCACTGAGGCCTTTCTGTCACTGTTCCTAAAACCCTGGTATTTTTTTTTCTCTCTCTCTAGAATGTCCATCAGCATTCTCTGCAGTGATCACAAACTCCCCCAGTTCCTCTTTGTCATGGAAGCATCTTGTTTCTCCATTAATTTCTAGTGACAGTTTTGCAGGGCACATCAATCTGGGCTGCAGGCCACCTTCCTTCAGGACTTGGAAGACTTCACTCCAAGCTCTTCTTGATCTGATGGTCTGTGTTGAGAAGTCAGCCATGATTCTGATGGGCTTACCTTTATAGGTAATCTGTTTCTTTTCTCTGATGGCTTTTAATATTCTGTTTTTATATTGAATTTCTGGTATCTTGATTATTATATGTCTGGGTGTAGATCTGTTTTGGTTGTAGGTGGCTGGAGTTCTGTATGTCTCACACAACCAAATGTCATTTTCTTTTCCCATGCTTGGGAAGTTTTCCTTAATTATTTCCGTGAAAAGCCTTTGTAATCTGCCTATACGTATTCCTGCTTCTTCATTCACATTTCTTAATCTTAAATTGTAGATTCTCTTGCCATCTTCTAGCCTTTGTATTGTTACTGCCTGTTTCCTTGTTATTTTTAAGAGATCTTTCCTTTCATGATCACACATTGCAAACTTATCTTCAAGTTTTGATAGTCTATCCTTAGTTTCTTTTAAGGCATTTTGCCAGTTTTCAATGGAGCTTTTAATTTCCTGGTAGTCTCTTTGAGTCTGCTTCATGTATTCTATATTTTCTTTATATTCTTTATCGAATGTTTCTCTCCTTTTTTTGTGTTCCTCCCTTCTTCTGTCTGTATTATTCTGAGTGATGCTCCCTGAGAGCATTTCTTTTATTACTGTACTCATATCCTGCTTTACCTGATTTCAGATTTGAGCTTGTCTACAAGGTCCTGAAGATATCTCTTAATGTCCATTGAAGCCATGTCTGATGTTGCGTGTTTGCTGCCCTCAGTCCCCCTTGTTTTTCCTTCTCCTAGATCAGGGCTCTCAGGGTTCTGGGCTAGGGGCCTCTTCCTGCCTCTCTCTCCTGTCATGGCCCTGGCTTCCTCCACACAGGTTACAGTGCAGGTCCCAGCCCCTTTTCTGTTGGCCACGTTTTCTCCAAAGCACGTTGGCAAGGGAACACTGCCCTTTCCTGCCTGCTCTTGTCACTGAGGTGTAAGCAGGCTGCCTATGCCTGCCCCTGCCCACCCGGCCAGCCAAACTTCAGGGGTGATCACCCGGTCAGTGCGTGCTAGATGCAGGGAATTGATTTGGGACATCTCATTGGGTCCCAGCCAGGGGCACAGCCCAGTCCAAGCAAATCACAGGAATCTAGTCTGGGGAGGGAGCAACCAACCGAAGTCACTGTCACTCCCAGTTCAGGCTCCTCCTGCCCGATTCCAACATGTCACTCACCTGGTTGTGCCCTTCCCGTTGTGGGGGGGAGGTCCTATTCCCAGTGCTGACCATGGATCAATGAAGGTTCCTCCACCAGCTCTGCTCTCCACTCCCCGTTGGGCTCACCAACCCCCGACTTCAGCACTGCTGTGCTTCCTGTGAGTGGCAGCGGGAACAAGTTTGGGCGGCTCTGCCTGCCAGTGTGGATTCAAGCTGGTGTAATCTTGGCGGGTCATTGAGAAAATGCTGTGTCCTTTTAGTTTTTAGCTGTTTCAGTTGTAGTCCCGAAGTATTTGATGAGCTTTTTTAAGTTTAATTTCTTCCTGTGTCAAGAGGATCCATCTCCCTCTGCCTGGGTCTCTCCAGGGTGTTTTATTCTGGCATATGAATTGTTTCTCCCAGGAGGCTTTGTATTCTGTTGCTCACTGATTGATCATCTTGTCTTCTCTTCCCCAACAAGATTTTTAAACTACTGTATTGTTTTACTATTTAAATGCCTCCAAAAGATATATAGGTCTGTGCCTTGAATTTTTGTTTGTTCCAGCAATCTCTTTTGAACTTTTATTGCACCAATACTCAGAGATTTAACTACTGTTATTTTATATTTTACTATCTTACAGAATAAATCCTTTCTTTTTGCTATTTTTCCCTCCAAATTACCTTGAATTTACACTTCTATATGTGCTTTGTAATTAGTTTTATGTTCCAAGAAAATATTGGTTTGGTTGGGTCTGCACTGAATCTATAGGTTAGAGAATCACTGTTGATAGTATATTGAGGCTTTTTATCTACTGAGTTGGTATAGCTTTATGGTGTGTAGTTTTTACAATAATACTCTTGCACAGTTTGATTAAATTGTTATTTTATAGGGTTTTTTGTTGCATTTTGTTTTGTTTTTTGCTGCTGCAGATGGGATCCTCCCTAACTGGATATTGTTTCTACATGAGAAAACTACTGATACTGGTGTTTACTATCTCCCTCCACCCCAGCTCTGTTCACTTACACTTCCGGTTATTTTTCAGCCAATGCACTTGGGTGTCTACCCATCTTTCTATCTTACCACAGAATGCTTTCTAAATGACAATTTGTTATATTTTTTACATGACTGATGATATCCTCGATTCCTGAATGAGGAACTTGAGCCCATGTCCTGCACCTTAAAGTGCAAAGCACAGGAAACCACGCTCTTGTGTGCAGGCCACGATCACCGATAACACAGCATTTTCTTCACATTGGCCCTTCTCTTCTAATGGTAAAAACAAAAATGAGCATGAAGAGAAATCTCTTCTAGCTGATTTTAGTTAGTTGAGTTTTAGAGGATTTTTAAAATTTTGTTTTTCCAATGCTGGGAATGAACTCAAAACTTCACACATGCTGGACAAATGCTCCACCACTGAGCTATACCACCGACTGTGCAGGCTTTAATATCAAAAATTCATCTCTTTTAATAGATTTTTTTTCTCAAAACATGGAGGAAAAGCTACAGTGCAGTGTAGAAAGGCATTCACTAAAAAGCAGCAGAGAAAGCAATGAAGCACAGGGTCACCCAAAGTCAAGGCACTGGAAATACCTGTGAGGTGGGGATAAGGCCCTGGATGGCAGGAGCATTAGGACAAGGATGCTCTCCACACACACAACCACACCACTGTATCTTTTGGCCCTGCCCTTTCTCCCCTCTCTGTGTCCTTCACTTTCTACCCAGGGCACTCTAAGTGTGGTTAGCAATGCCTTACTGAGAATCATCTATACCTTCTCACTCTTACTGAACACAGCTTGTATCACCAATGGATAAACAATTCAAAGAAAACCCTAGGTAGGCAAGAGAGACTTCATTTCCTGTTAGTAGAAGGGCACTGCAGAAGCAAGAAGGTGAGGAACATTTAAAAATTATGTATGTTTAAATAAATCCACCAGAATGGTACAGAAATCAAACCAGCAAAACAAGTAATATTTTAGCTGGGAATGGTGCACACTCCTCTAATCCTAGCACCCAGGAGGCTAAGGCAGGAGAATTGCTTAGAGTTCAAGGCCACCCTGGGCTACAGAATGAGTTCAAGGTCAGCTTGAATTACACAGTGAGATACCTGTCTCAAAAAATTAAAACGAAACAAAACACCCCAGGTAATATCTTACTTGTTTAACATTTTAGTCCTTCTGTTAATATTTTTCAGTGTACCTTTCCAGATTGTTTTATGCATATCTAAAAATCTGTGAAGCAATGGATTGTTGTGTCTAACAATGAATGTTTAAGAAATCAATGAAAGAATATTTAGCATTTTCTGCTATAAAATTCCCCACTTGGGCTGAGAATGTAGCTCAGCGGCATAAGTGCTTGCCTAGCAAGTGAGAGGTCAAAAGTTGGATGCCTGGTACCAAAAAAAAAAAAAAAAAATTCCCCACACTTAGCTGAGGATGTGAATTCAGTCTGACAAATTACAGTGTACTATAAAAATTAAATGATCTCTTGCCACAAAACAAACAGCGTTTCTCAACACTTCAGGCTGCAATTCTGTAGCCATGAATTAAGGTCAGAGAATTTGCCTGGAACATCTGTAGCTAACTCTCACTCTGAGGTAGTCTGCTTCCACAGGTCTTCAGCGCCACCCTCCACACTCACTTCTACTTTGAGCTTTCACTTCTCAGTTGTATAACAAAGCAATACTTACAAATTTCTCTTGATTATAAACGCTTAAGAGTCAGGGTTTTCTTATGTTGGTTTGCCCAGGGCTTGCAACTTTGTGTAATGCATAGGATGAGTTTTAAAACTTTGCATTGAAAAATGCTACCTACCAATCAACACCCCAGTCCATGAGTCATATGGTGCTTCAGTACATATTGTGACGTTTCTTGTAACAAAGGCAATAAGCGCTTCTCTCAATAGGTTAAATTCCAAGGAAAGAATGAAGAGTTAAGGCAGCTGGGTTGTTTGTGCCTACTGTGTTACATACACCAGTGTAGGTATGTTAAAAATATGTGTATTTTTGAGGGAATTTCCACAATCCTGTGAACTCTTACAAACTCAACATTTGAGCTTCTTGCTTATGATGAAACAATTTAAATATTTAAAAGAGAGAAAAGAAAGAGAAAACATTGTCTCAGTGACAGGCTCCTGGTCAAATCCAGCCGGCTGACTCCAAGATCACCAAGTCTGCTGCCAGCTTGTCAGAAAAGGAAAACTGAATGTAACTTAAAGAGTATGAAGTATGGGAGGCTGAGGCAAGAGGATTGCTGTGAGTTTGAGGCCAGATTGGGCTTCAAAGCTTTAAAGTGAGTTCAAGGCCAGCCTGAACTGTATAGTTAAACTCTGTCTCAAAAAGTCAAAATAAAACAAAACAAAAGAGTAGTGAAGTAATGAGAATATAAAACTTAAAATGGGATGCCAAGATTTCTTGACCTTTTGGGAAATATTAGGAAATGTCGAAAATGTCTACTTTCAAGTGTGTCTTCACACACTCTTTGGCGACAATAGAATTAAAAGCTCAAGGACAAAAAGACAATAAATGAATTGTATGGAAATTCTGGCTGATGAGAACTATTTTAAGATTACTTTTTTGGTAAATTGTAAAAAATAACAACTCCCATTTGCACTGCACATTATAGTTCATGAACACACGGAAAAAATAAGTGCTGGGGATGATTGCCATCAGTAGGAAATGCAATGAAAGAACAGTAAGTCATGTATCTAGTCAATCTTGCTCTAAAAGGTTCAAATGCATTTCTAACACTGTTTTCTATGTGATACAATGAAGAACAGGCACGATAAGATGACTGACTGTTCAGAGACTTGAAAAGTAAGCCAGCATTCCTACAACGGAAGTTGTGTTAACAAGCTAGCCCCGCTTGATATCTGATTCCTGACAACCAAACCTCAGAAATAATTCCATCAGCATGTGAAGTACAGATAGGACCACAAACCAAACCTCAAAAGGGACTCTAAGAGAAATACCATTTTACAAAGTTTCCCTTCCTATCAGAAGGCAGACCAAGAGGAAGTTCATCCTCCCACCACAAATTTCTCAGAGAGCTGAATTTTTGGCTTGAAGGTCTTATGTTGGTCCCACGCACAGCCAGCACCCTCTTCTCCGAAACTCTTGCTTCTTTCATGGAATATTTCAGCGATTAAGAAGCCAGTTTCAGGACTCCATGGGCCTCAGGACAACTAAACAAATGGGCAGAGGTGCAAAACAATCTCCTGGTGGCCAAGAAGGTATGTAGACTTTTGTTGTTGCCTGTGTTTCTCAGACCTGACTTTTAGCCAGTTACTTGTGTCAGATAATGTGCTGATGACCTTGAACACTAAATACTGTTATTGTTATTGCTCTTAAATTTTTATGGTTCTGTTCTTCTGTATGAAGGTAGATATAGTGTACTTGATACATTTCAAAGATTCATAATAAATTTAAATTGCCTGTGACCTTCATATTATGATAGGTGATTCTCGAATACAGCAATATTAAATATAATCTTCATAAGTGTCCCCAGTCAGTGCTCACTTAAGCAAAAGGTTTAAAATCTGTTGAAATTAAAGCTTAAGTTTTTTTTTTTAAAAAAAAACAGTTAATTCAGCATTTCTGAGAGAATTCAAAGCTCCCCTCTCCCCATAGAGGCTAAGTGAGCTGTGTGCGAAGCAATCCTTGTCGCTCCTTTGTGTAACTCTCACCCTGAAGGTCAGGCAGCAACTAAAGCCAAAGAAACATCAAAATACGGTACGAAGTATTAGCATGTGCCATCATGCAGCGGCGGGGTCCGCCTCAAGATTAGGAAACTGTTTAAATATCAGTTCGCCGGCAGGCGTCTCGGTGCAGGCCTGTGTGAGGAGCGAACAGTGTCTCAGCCAAGGGCGCGACTGGGGAGCCAGGAAAGTCACCGGTGAGCCACAGCAGGCGTTTTCCCAGGCCTGGGTCGCACCGGAGTCGGTCCAAGGTTGTAGCCGCTGGGGCCCGCGGTGGGACCTGCCCAGGGGGACGAGAGCACCCGGCAGAACGCGCGCTCCGGGCGCTCCGCGGACACCCGGGACCCCACCCCGCGCTCAGGAGGAGGCGGGGGAGACGCCAAGCAGGGGCTTTGCCAATTGCCAGAGCAGGAAGTGAGCTCGAGGAAGAAGCTGCGGAGACCCGGGACGAATAGGCAGAGGAGACGCAGGGCGCGCAGAGCCGCGGAGGTTCCTCCCGGCGCGTCTGCAGTGCAGGATCCAGTCGCCGTGGTCCCGCTCTCCTCCCCGGTCCCGAGGCCTCCTGGCTCGGCTCCTGTGCCCGTCTGCCCTCTCCCCGCCCACATGGCTTCTCCCAACGACCCTCTGCGCGCAGGTAAAGTGACACCGCGCCGCGCCCTTACCTGGAGCAGGGACAGCGGGCAGGGAGCTCGTAGGGTGCGCACGGCTGAGGCGTAGCGCTTGGGTTGGAACCTCGGGGGCTCCCCAAGGGCACCTCAGGATACCCCGACAGCACGCCAGACTCGGGCCGGGCGGGGATGGAGGCGGTGTCCTCCCACCCGGGGGCTACCCTGTGAGCGACCACAGACCCCGCGCAGTGCGCTTGCCCCCCGCGCGCCCGGCCGCTTTGTTCCGGGCGCAGGATGCCAGGTTGAAACAAGTCTCGCCAACCTCCGGCAGAGAAGAGCGCATGGGGTGTATTTCTTTTTCTCCTCCTTGTTCTCCCTGGTTTCCAGCTTTCATGCCTTCTGGTTTCCCTTCCTCCCTCTTCGTTGCTCTTTTGTCAATGTTTTGTCCCCCACCCCATCCCCAGAGCTTTTTCATAAAGTAGTATCCAGAGAAGCCAAAGACCGAGCCCCACCTGTGGAATCCCCACCTGTGGAGGCCTTTGATTAGAATGTCCTTTGGTGTTGTCCTTACTTTAACATACTGTGCATTCGTACTTGAGGCTGGGTTTTTCTTTCATCTCTCACCTGGATTTTAAGTCCTTTTTAGAATTCACCTTCTAGGAATTCTCACTCCCATAACCTGGGTGCAAACTCCATGAATGTTTGTGGAACATAAGACTGAATGACTGATATGTCCCTCAGGGTGCGCTGGGGCTGTACCTGGTTTTGCTGAGGTTGGACATACTAGGGAAGAGCCACCCTAAACAAGATGCAGCAGTTTGGATGGAAATGTTTCCTAATTTCATTTCTGGATCCTGGGCAGGAGCAGAGCTCCAGTATTCCAACACTAATTTGTGGCTTGAGAACCTTGGAGGAGACAGAAGGTCTCTAGAGGTGGTTAGAAAATTAAAAACTCGACATCTACCTTGGCATTGTGATGTGCTAGTCTGGGGGTGGGGGTGGGGGTTGAGACTTCAAAAAAGATTTAAATTCTTCAAGTGGAGTATGGTGAACATATTGTCAATTGGAGATGGAAAATAAATTGAATGTCCCTCCATACCTTTTATTTGGAAAACAGAAGGAGAAATAAAGGTGGAGGTCCTCCTCCTTCCCTCCCACCTCTACCCTGTATCCACTTTTGCTGAGAACCTAGTTGACAAGGTGTGGAGGAATGTTTGGATTTTAATAATAGTGGCCTCAGATCTTATTGAAACAGGTCTTAGAGATTCACTCAATGAAAATACAAATGAATTCTGCTCCCCCCCAATCAGCCATACCACAGGAGGTGGGGGCTGGGAACACACTCAACAGTGATCTTAGTGATAAAAATCCTCTGTGAATCACCCAGAGGAGCAGGTGCAAGGAGGTCACCAAGGGAGCTAATGTGGCCTTAGGTGACTGTAATAGAACTACACGATGTGGAATTCCAGGTACCTTCAGTCTGCATGGCCTGGCCGAAGCAGATATCCACAACCTGGAATAAAGGGACTTGCAAGTCCCAGCACAGATGGAATGATGTGGCCACAGAGTGTATGACAGGAAGGTATCCGAGGGATGGTGTCTTTCTGACTTTAGGAGATAGAAACCAAACCTGTAGGTGAGATCTTTGGGAAGAGGTAGAGTGGCGGGGAGGGGGGCAGTGAGAGGAGGGAGGCCTCCCAAGGTCAAGATCCTGCGTTACCTGGAATAGGCTGTTGAAGACGTCGCAGCTTCTAAAAGATGGTCTCAGTGTCCCTTCCCACTCTGAGATTCCATCAGTTGAATGCGATTGCGCTCCTGAAACACACCCAGTTTCCCCTTCCAAACATTTCATTCTGTTTTTGCAACCCACAAAAAACCTACCTCCCCCATGTCTGCGGCGAAATCACAGATGGTACCAGTAGACCAACGCCAATGGCATTTTCACCTCTCCACCCAGACCTGTTACCACACTCTCAACTGGTTGCCTAGCTCACTCCCACCCAGTGTTTTCTCACTCAGGCTTGCCTGCTGCCAACCTGTTTTACAAAAGGTGGTCAGAGTGATCTCTGCAGAACAAGTCAGGTCCTGTCATCCTTCTGCTTAGAGCGACTTTCTGACAAGTCCTTGAGTGGCTTCCATGATCTGTGTGATGGATCCTGACCTATCCCTTAAATCCTTCACCTGCCCTCTTTAGCCCCCTGCCCTCTGGATAGCAGCCATACGACCTCCTTTCGTTTCCTGGAAAGCCCTCCCACCCTCCTGTCTTCTGACCTTTCCACAGGTTTCTCCCTCAGCCTGTAAGGCTACACACACTGTTGTAGTCAGGGGTTGTGCAGAGAACAATTAGAATCAGGACATGGAGTTTATAATATTATTTTTATGACAGTCTGAAAGAGTTAACACAAGAAAATCTATCCACAACATTAAAGACAGAATATTTAGCCAAGGGCCTGAATCCCACAGCAATGTCCCACATGAGTTCAGATGAAGACCCAGAGCTTATGACAGTGCCTCCCACGAGTCCAGCTGGAGGTCTAGAGCCCACAAGAAGGACTCATGCCAGTCTCTTTTATGGATCCGTGCTGGGAAGGCCCAAAGGTCAATGGTGGAAACTAGAAAGTCTATGCCAGTGGAGTGAAGGAGCTGTACTGATAGGTTGAGGGTTCTATGCTAGAACCGAGAAGTCACACTCACAACAAAGACCAGAGCTGGGGATTTAGCTCAGCAGCATAAGCGCCTGCCTTGCAAGTGCACGGTCATGAGTTCAATCCCTGGTCCTGATTAAAAAAAAAAAAAAACAACACAGACCAGGGCTGTCCTGAAAAACACCATAGCCATCCTCAGTGACACGGAGGCCCCGAGCTCCTGCGACAACAAGCACAGTTGAGTACATGCCAGGAAGCCAGCGTGACGAGTTCATCCTGGAGACAAAGCAGCACATGTCTTCCCCTCCAGAGCCAGGAAGCAATGCTGGATGTGAGGACTAGAGCTTCTTCAGAAGACCCAACGGCTCAAACAGCAACACATAGGAGAACTCACAATGCCACAATGTCTCAATATACCTCAACACATCTCTCTTCTCCTTCTCCATGTCTCTATTTATGCTAGCAACTCTCCTCAGGTGAAACATCTATGCTCAGCACCATGGTGATGTAATCCAGCTGGCATTAAGTTGACCACCAGTTTTTAATCCGTAACACACACACACACACACACACACACACACCTCCCACTTCTCTGGACTTCAGCTCAGAGGTGATGAGCTCCATGCCATCCTCACACCACCCTTCCTTTTCTGACACTTGTTACTCTTGCAGGTGTGATTGATTATTTGGCCAATGTCATTCTCCCACATTGGGGTGTAAAATCCTTGATAGAGACCATGTCTTTTTTTTCTTCTTAGCTTGTCTCTAACACCTAGCACAGTGCTTGGCACATACTAAGCCCTCAATAAATGCTTATCACTTCTATGAATGAACAAAAGAAACAAAAGCTAAACAAATGTGCTTCAAACTGTGGGGTGGGGAAGCATTCTTCCCATGTTGGCATCTTAAAAATTTACTTAGTGAGTTAGGTGTGTTCACTTATGTTTACCTGGTAAAGCTTTTTCACATACATATATTTCTATATTAATTAAAAATAACATAACATTAAGAAGATTCCCAAGACGCTTCAAGTCACAGGGAAGGAAATGGCTGTGCTGGTTATTATTGAAGGGGTCAGAATTCTGTGTCAAATGTGGATAAAACCTAGTTCATTTGTGTTCATATAAGGAATGATCAAAAACACAGGGAGTATATAAATAAAAAATTATTACAGTAAAAGGCTACCATTAAATCACCTTAAAATATGTCCTCTTACTTCAAACACACCTATCCCATCATTCCTACTACTTTCTGATGCAGTTCTGGAAGTCCTCTTTTGTGAGTATTTTCTACAAGGAGTGATCAAAGATACAGTAAATGCCGCTGCTGAGTGCCATCCAGCAGAAGGGAAAGCTTGTGAAAACATTATGTTGTGTTCTCATCCATCTTTTTCACTAGGTCTTGCACTGTGTAATTTCTGGCTCTTCTCCAAAGTCAAAATGACAATGAAAGGTAAATATTTTTAATCTATTCAAGACATCCAGGCAGCTGTGATGGTACAACTAACGACACAGAACTGCTTCAGAAAGTAGCAAGTATGATAGGATATGTGCAACTGAAGTAAAGGGGAGTATTTGGGGGTGGTAATGGCAGTGTGTTTTACCATCATATTTTTAAATGAACTTTCACTGTATATTTTGACCACACCTCTTAGGTATATTAAAGAGAGAACAAACCAGGAGGCTCTAAAAGTCCAGGCTGAGGAAAGGGGCACGTGGAAAGTTGGCAAAAGGGACACTTACTCCTTGGTTTCAGGGAGCACGGCCACATAGCTATCCCTTGTTCTGGTCCCTTTTGTCCTGGGCAGCATGGCAACTCCACAGGAGCTCCAGCTGTGGTTACTAGTCCATCATGGTCCCTTTGGAGCTATCGTACCCATCACTGGTCCTTTGTAGTCTTTCTGTGGTCAGTCATAGGTCTCCTAAGAAGGGAGAAGCACTCAGAGCTAGAGTGAGCCTCTTTCAGGAGCATCTGTATGCCAGAGCTGGACCAGTTCTTCTTCCAAAGCCACCAAAGATGGTGCTAACAATATGTGGTCTTTCCTTCCTTCCTTTTCCCCCTCTCCTTCCCCTCCCTGTGGTTTTCCCAGTCTTCCCTTCGCTTCTTCACTGCCTTATAATACCCCTACTTGCTCAGTTTTCTTTTCTCTACTGGAATTGTGTCTGAATCTCCTCTCACATCCCATTGTGACAACCCTCTCTCCTCCTTCCCTGGTCCTCCTCAGTCTGATCCTTATTACTGGGCTGATGGGGCTGCTCTCCAGAGAAGTTGATGTAGGACTCCATTTGTTCGTTCAGCCTCATGACCTAGGGAGAAAGAGGAGAGAGGGTTGTCACCACCACCAAGGCTTTCTGCGTACAGTATGAGGGCTTGTGTGATTGCCAGTGTGGTTCACAACACCAGGGCTTTTTATAAGCAGTGATGAAGACAGCTGGGGATTAAAGGAGAACTATGGCTAAAAAAAGAAGAGGAACTTAAATTTAACTCCGAAATTACAAGGTCAAAGAGTTGTCTTTAATTCTTCACTGGGAAGCACAAAGGGCTTTAGACTTATGGCTCACAGGGCTTGGGAAAACTGGAAGCTCCACATCTCACCTTTTTGTTTTCTTTGAAAGGTCATCATTGGAGGTGATGTTTGAATGTCCTCTGAGAAACTGCTTCTAGGAACTGCAGCCCTCTCTAATGTGAGGAATAGAGGGAGGATTAAAGGCTTGTGCCACCCACCCAACTTCCTTTGTTCTTATGGAGGCCTCATTTCAGGGGCACTATTGAAATAAGGGCAATATGTAGGAAAGTAATTGGCCAACGAAAGTCTAATGCTGATAGACCAGGTGGGGACCTAGCAAGGGTGTCTTGTCCAGATTCTTCTTGGCCCTTCTGGGCAGTGTTCCTTCCTCCTGGGTATGTGGCAGGACCCCTTCTGAGATGGGGAAGAGGGTCTTATGACGTACTTTCAGACAAGATGGGTTGGAGAATTTCTTGATCATCAGCTCCAAGATGGACAGGCCAGGAAAGTTAAGAGTTCCTGTGGCTGCCTTGGTAAGGGAGCTGTGGGCTGGGAATTTGGAGGAAACCAAAATACCTGTGTCAACAGAGATAGCACCCATTGCAGCACATAGGAGATCCCAGGAAAGGGCCAGCTTGGGCACTGCTTAAGGCTGTAGTCTCTTAGCCAGAGATGCTTCTACCTGTGTGGTCCCTACTGGACACCACTCTTGGACTTTGACATGAGTGAGGATGTAGAGACTGTCTCTTGTTACTTCTCAGATAAATTAGGCATCTGCAGTCTCCAGAAACCAAATGACCATGCAGCCTGCCCAGTCTGCTCTCACCAGGCCCTGCTATGTCAGCTCAACAGGTTTCTCCTGTGTCAGGGGACTCTTCAGCCGATGCTCATGGGAGTGGCAGAGATGCCTGCCAGTCCATTGCCAGAGAATATGGGCTGATCTGAGTGCATCTGGAATAACTGACCCAGAAGAGTTAGGGAAGCCTAACCCTTGTCCAAGAGGTGACACCAGGAGCAAGGAATGTCCCCCACCTGACCCCAGTAGAGCTGGCAGGCCTGGCTGTTTGGGACTCATGTATGCCCATTTTTAAAAATCTTTTTAAAATTTTTTCTTGGTGTATATCTGCAATATATAATAATTAACTTTTGGGGGATTGGTACATATATATATCATATCTTGATCATTTCTGATCCCCTTTAATTATTTACTTTTTAAAAAATTTTTAATCAGAAAAAAGTAAAAAATAATAAGACAGTTTCAAAATAGGTTAGTAGGAGAGTAATAATAATCAACACATTGCACATTATTATGTTCACAGTAGTTTTAAGAGTATAAGATACAGGCATGAAACCTTGTTTAGAAAAGTAAATTACTAGCCATAAAACTTTCCCCTCAGTGAACCAAGAGGAACCAACTATATAACTGTCTTAACTGTCTTGTGTTTATATATATATATATTTTTTTCCTTTTCCCTTGCTTACTTTCACTTTTCTCTCATATCAGTTTTTTTCTTTTGAAAAGTTTTTCCCATTCATAATATCCACTGTACCTTTTGTTATCCCCTTTATTTATATTGTTTCTCATAGAAGCAAAACCATGCCATATTTAACCTTCTGTGTCTAATTTAATTCATTTAACATTATGATCTCAAGATCCATCCATTTTTCTATGAATGACTAAACTCACTCTTCTTTGCAGCTCCATCATACTCCCTTATGTATGTATACTACATTTTCTTTTTCTACTTGCATATCCATGAACATATGGGCTATTCCATAGTTTAGCTGTTGTGGCTTGTGCTGCTTTAAACATAGGTATGCATGTGTGACTATAGTAAGATATTTTTAATTCTTGGGAAGATACACTGTAGAATATCACAGGGCACATCATGTCCCATCTGATACCATAGCCTTATTTGGGAACTCAGCCTGCTGTTGCCTGGGAAATGTAAAATAAACATTTTAGATCTTTAAGTAATTTTATTTTACACTTAATAGTATTATAAGCAAGCAACTATAAGGCCTCTAGTAAGACTTTAGGAAAACTTTTTACTTCTAGATCTCCCTCAGATAACTGGGAGCACCCCTCGCCCAAATAACTTCCCTTTGGCCCAGAAGTATCTGTGCCTATAAGAATAAAAGTAGTTTAGTATAAGGTAAAAGAACTGGCAGAATTGGGCATGAGGGCTCAGGTCTGTAATCCCAGCATTCTGGGAGGTTGAGGCAAGAGGATCTTAAGTTCAAAAAATAAAAAAAAAGGCAGTGTATATAGCTCACTGCAAAGGCCCTGGGTCCAGTCCCCAGTTAAACACACACACACACACACACACACACACACACACACACACTACTGGGAGAAGGAACTGGATCAGACATAGTGTGTGGGCCATTGAAGTAGCTGGGTCTGTCATCTTGGCAGTAACACACAAGTGCTCAGTCCAGAGACTGTTGTACAGCAAAGGCCAGTACCAGCAGAACATTCACAGTGGAAAGAAGAAAAGACCTGGACATAAATGCCTCCAGTATGGTTTATACCCACAATGCCTTTTCTGGACCCCTCCTCACCCCTTTGCCGCACTTCAGAAAACAAAGCTCCTGAATTCTACCTGTCTCTCACTTCTTAGGTTCCAATTACTTCCAGAGATGTCAGAATTTGAAAGGGGACATTGGACCCCAGCCCTGTTGTCTTCTCTGTGTCTGCCTGCCACCCCTATAGCACCCCAGGTGTGCCACTGACAGCACAGCAGCTGGGTCACAGTCAGAGATAATGGATCAGCTACCTGGGTTTCCAAACTTGGCTGGACCAGAATTAGCAAAGACCATTGGCCAAGTGCAGGAGCAAGAGACTTGGGCACAGCACTAGTCTGGTTCAAGGTCATCGGCTTGTCCAAGGTCACAGCAGTAGTCTTATTCAAGGCCAGCCCTGGCTGTCTGTGGTCTGACTATGAGGACCCAGACCTCCTCCACCTGTGCCCCATGTTCCATCCTCTTAATTGTCCTGGTTGGTCCTCACTGATGTTTTTAGGTTGCCTCCTCCTTTTTCAGCTGTCTCCTCCATTTTATTCTCTCCTTAGACCTTTTTTTTCTTCCTCCCTCTCTTACTCCTTTTCCTGCAGGAAGCTACTCTAACTTGCTACAGATACTGTTCATAGTGTCAGCACAGGATGCCACAAGGTGTATTAACGATCCCCCACCCAAGCATCCCTTTCACAGCCCCATTCCTTGCAATTCCATAGCGTTGGCACCTGTTAAAACCCCACAGTGCCAAATGCTAACATTTTAAAGTGTTAGCCTCCAGCTGCACTTCCGTGAGGATGCAATTTTCAAGAAGAGGCTGTGATAGGAGTAAGGAGAAGGGTTTGAGAAGACTCCTTGGCTATGTGATCTATGAAAAAAGATAACTTCCTGGTGGTGGCTTCTACCAGCCCTGCCCTAGAGTGGACCAACATATAAAAAACTTGGGAAAGAAAAAATAGAAAACCAAACAGTCTCTCTTGCTGTAAGAACATGCTTGATACATGTTCTCTCTTCTCTCTCAGCCTTTTCCTGGACTGTTTTCTCTGCCTTGAATGCTCTCCAGGTGCTGTCCCTTGGCTAATATCAGTCTTCCTTTGGGACACAGGTGTCTGCTGCTGTGCAGGTTGTTTCCTGCTCATACCCTGTTCCTGCAGTGTCCACCCTTCCTGTACATTCCTATGTGGTCCCACTCTGTCACTGAGCACTCAGTGCTCTGTTACTTGAGCATCCAGAGTTCTACACACTCAGGGTGATACTGGCAACACAACTTCTTATTTTCCTTGTCAGTTTAAGCTCAAGTCTGAGTCTGTAGTTGTGTTAGTCACTTTTCTGTTGCTGTAACAAACTATCTGAGAAAATGCCAGGAATAGGCCATCGTCCCCCCTTCATGGGAGGGCACTGGCCAAAGCTCTCTCCATCTGTGCCCACTGTCTTTAGTGACTAAAGGCTGTCATTAAGATACAGAGATACTGATTTCATGCAGCTTCTCTTTCTGTCAACACCCTGGGGCAGAGAAAGATGTAAAGCCCATTCTCAGCAGGAGAACATCCAGGCAACAAACACGAATTACTATCTCAATAAATTGTCCCATGGTGCATTATCTGGATCCTCAAAGACATTGCCTAGACTTAGGACTTAGTCCATGGGAGGCACTTAATGAAGGTCGGATAAAAAGTGAACATTAAATCTTGGCTGTTTGAGCATGTACACTGAACAAATCTGGAAGAGTCCACTCAAATACATTTAGTCATCATTAAGATGGTTTCCTGGCAGATGTCTTGTAAAGCACCTTGGAGAAGGGTGTCTTTTTCTAATGTATATGAATTAGTGTGAGCTAGCTGCAGTCCTGGCAGAGGTCTGTATCTTTTTCTATATTTTCTCATTCACTTTCTTACATGGAACAAATTGATCAAGCATAAGATGCAATATATTGAAATGTCAAAGTCACAACTTTGAATATTTACTTGAAGCATGTTAAGAAGCATACTTTGAGATGACTTTTTAAAAAACAAGTTACAGAGACTAAGAACTAAGGAAACATATAGTATTCAGAGTTAAATCTTTCCTACTTAAAGATATTCAATGCAGAATATAAAAGAGTCATTAACATCCTATCTGCAAAATTTATGGTTACTTGTTACTCTGTTTGTGACTTATTTATAAGTAAACTGTTCCAAATACAGTAGTTTTTTTTTTTTTTGAAACAAGCCTTTTTTCTTAATCTCTTTCTTGGTGCAATTTGAACCCTGCCTTATGTAAGAGTACTAGTGATTGAGAGAGAGTGTTTCTCAGACCTGAATGAAGTACAGTGGTTTTTAACTATAGGAAGACAGTATCAAAGGACTCATTTGTGCTTTTACATTAAAGAAAACACTCTCCCTTTGTTTTTTTTTTCCACAGATCACATGGCCAACGAGCCAGTGGAAGACACCGACCCTAGCACTTTGTCTTTTAACATGGTAGGTTACACATGTTCCATTCATAGCCACACCCCTTGTTTTGCTTTTTTCTCTTTTGTTACTACACATTTTCTTTAGAGTTTTTGCACAAGGTTAGAAACCCAAAGTAAGATTTCTTATCTTTATCCGGTGTTCTCTGTAGAAGAATAACCTTGGGTTTCTCCAGGCTGAAAATAGTGTGTGTTGGATCCTATTCCTGTTTTGTGTGTGCCAGAAGTGCTCTTAGATTTTGTGAAGTCTTTGGCTACCTGTCTACTTTTAATACTGTTGGTCTACTTTTAATTCAAACTAATCTAATGTGAGGTGGAAGATAAAACAAGACGATTTTGCAGGAACTGGGCAGAGATGGGCACACGCTGATTTATCTCTATTAGCACCTTTAATCCCCCTCTCCCACCCTCTACTCTGAGCCCCATTGATTTCTGTGAAGTTACCAAAGATGTCACAGGCATTGATTTTCCTGCTTCAGGCACCCTGTGAGGTGGCAGGAAGTTGTTCTTGTCCCACTGCACAGGATGCAGTGATGGAGAGTAGGTGTGGGCACTTCCCTACAGCCTGGACTATGAGCGGCAGAGATCCACCATCCCTGCCACGATGTTTCTGCCTCACCCCAGGCCTAGGAAACAGTGGAAATAATGGGGCCAAGTGACCATGGGTTAGCAACCCTGACATCATGAGCCAAAATAAACCTTGTCTTTTTTTTTTTTTTTTTGAGATGGGAGTCTCACTATGTAGTTCAGACTGGCTTTGTGCTCGCTCACTATGTAGCCTAGGCTGGCCTTGAACTCATGGCAATCCTATTGCCGCAGCCTCCGTAGTGCTAGGATTACAGGTGTGCACCACTGTGCCTGGCGAACCTTTGCTTTATGTTAATTTTTTTAGGTATTTTAATACAGAGACAGAAGGCTAACTATGTGGGTCAGCTTTTCCATTACTGGAGAAAATATCTGACATCTGCAGCTTAAAAGAGGAGAGGTTTAATTTGGCTCATGGTTTCAGAGTCTTCAGTCTATGGCCAAATGACTCCAAGGCAGGAACATCACAGGCAAAAGGGTATGGCAGAGCAAAGATGCTAAGTTCATGGCAACCAGGAAGTAGAGCAGGGGAACAGTTCCAGGAAGGAATAGGCCTGAACCAGATATAATACTCAAGGTCACACTTCTATAGCCTACCCATCCGTGCCCAGAAGTGTGTTTTACTAATCTCCTAGACTTAATCAAGTCAAGTTGACAATTAAAATTAACTGTCACATTGACCCAGAAAAATTCTTTCCTACATACATCAGAGGGACCATGCCCTGCCAACACCTTGATCTTGGACTTCCAGCCTCTGGAACAGTGACAAAACACACACTGTCATTGTAGACCATCTGATATGTGGTATTCTGCTAAGATAGCCCTAGAAAACCAACAACATGGAAGCCCTGGAAACATCACTCTGTTCTGAGTATGAACAAGTGATCAGAGTTAGCCATGACCCACTTCCTTTAACTACTGCCCTCCCATTATACCACCTCCCAATAGTCTAATGATGAGATCAGAGCCTTCAAAGTGCAGTCACTTCCCCAACTTTTCAGTGTTCCCTGAACACTACTGCATTGGAAAACAAGCCCTCAACACATGAGCCTTGGAGGACATTTCAGATCAAACCATAACTACCCTCCTGCTTTGTCTAGCTGCTGATGGTGTTGCGTGCAATCCTAGATGCTCCCTAGCTTTTAGATGCACCTTACTGTCTCTCACTTTGTTAGTACATGGCCATCTTCTCTCTGTGAGCCTTGTTTCTGTATCTCTTTTATCCTCCTTCAGCTCCTCTTTTTCTTCCTCCCCCCTTCTCTTTCTTCTCTTCCTCTTCATTCTCTCCCTTCTTTCCCCCTTCTTCTCTTCTCCCCCACCTTTTTTTCTCTTCTTCCTCTTTTTTGTGTGTTGTGCTGGGACTTGAACCCAGGGCTTCACACATACTAGGTAAGTACTCTGCCACTGAGAGTAGATGTAAGTATCCACAATGCTCTGTCTTGTCTTATAAGGACACCAGTCACGTTGGCTTAAGACTCCACCCTCCTCCTACACTATGACCCCATCTTCACTAATGATATCTATACTCTTGTTTCCCAAAAAAATCACATTATGCTATGTGAGGGGCTATGATGTCAATATATCCTTTTCAGGGGACAGAACTCAACCCACAGCATCCTGCTGCAATCAGGTTTAAGCATACACTCCTTGTTGTGGCAGATGAGATCTCTATGACCTTATCAGCATCAGCTGCTGAGCCAGTTTCGTGTAGCTGTTTCCTGTCCCTTAAATACTCCTTGCTCTCTCACTTTCCCAGAACACCAATCCTCTGCTTCCTCTGGTGGTAAAGTGTCCCTGCTTCCTCCCATTGTGGCTCAGGCATCTTCTCATCCACAGAGCCTCCTCCACCTGGGAACCTCAGAGGTTCCCTTTCCCATGGCGTGGTCCCTGTTGTTATCTCTGGATTGGAATTTCTTGCTCGTCTGACTTCCTACCACACTGGGTTGATCATTTTACCACACACAGAGCTACACTCAAAACAGCCACTGATACTTGATGCAGCAAGTTCCTGAGGACCTTGAGCATAGTCCCTTTCCTTCATTTTCATGCTCCATCTTTTCATATTCAGCCCTATCTTCTTCTGTCCACCCCTTGTCTATTGTGGGAATTCCTTCCCTATACCTATTCAGCTCACTGGCCCTTATTCCTACTGCATGCAACATCTGCAGTGACCTTGCTCTTTCCTTGGTTCCTTCTTCCTGCTTCCTGACCATCACTTGAACATCAGTTTCTCCAGGAGACCCACACTCACTTCCACCTGTGTTTGTCTGGAGGGGCTTTTTGCAGATCTTCACTTTACCATGCATTATAATCTCTGAGGAGGCTCACAGTCTACCTGAAGGAGTAGTCAAGCATGTCCGCAGCAGCCTGAGAGAGGGGGTCAAAAGGATGAGGTCCATGCTCTGGGGACCACATGAGAAGAGTAGCAGGGGTGGAACTATTTGAAATTTTAGGTCTCTGTGATTAATTGTGATTTACCTGTTGATTTTTGTTGGGAAGAGGTTGCAGGCTTCTAGGAGTTCCAAAACTTCACTGCCCAACTCCTTATTAATTCATGAAAGGTATCAAAACAAAGCCTTTGATTCCACATTTACTTCTTTTTCTGCTTTGCCAAGGAAGGCATGAGACCTGCAAGGAAAGGAAACTGGAACTCTGGTTCAGCCTGGAGGGCAGGGGATGTCAGGAGTGGAGCTGGGTCTGGAGACAGGACAGGAACAGTGGGCACATTCTCATTCCTCTCTTGGAAGCTTCAGAGAATGGTTGCATTGTTTAACTGCGATAAGTTTCCAGAACATTAGATACCTACAGATAGGTGTGAACAGATTAAATAATGGGTCATTGTAAGAACATTTGCAGTTTGAATTCCCTTTAACAGGTTCGTGTCTTAGACACTTTGCTGTTGCTGGGAACCAATACCTGACACCAACAACATGAAGGAGAGATTTATTTAGCTCACAGTTTCCAGTGGGTTTAGTCCCTGGTTCCTGCAAGAGAGAAACAGCATGGCAGAAGGCCCTAGGCAGAGGGAAGCTGCTCATCCATGGCAGCCAGGAGCCAGAAAGAAGAGGGAGGAGCCAAGGACAGGAATATACCTTTTTCAGGTCACATCCCCAGTGACCCACCTCCAACCAGGCCCCACCTCTTAACAGCACAGTCAGCTTCTGAATTCATCAGTGGGTTAACCTGCTGATGAGGAGAGCAATCTCATGATCCAATCAACTTCCAGTACCCTCATTTCCTAACATACAAGCCTTTTGGGAGACATTTTGGATTTAAACCATAACAGCAGGCCTACCCTCAACAAGTGCCTTGTGGACTCTGCATAATTGTGCATAATTAGTAACTAACCTTTAGATCTTTGCACAGTTGACAGCTCAGTTACCTTTGGAATGTAGTTCTAGGATTCAAACCCAATGCAATGGTAAGTACTGCCCAGAACACACAGCCATATAACTGTCATAGAAATGATGGGAAGAAATGAGTGTGTCCCCATGATGCCTGAAAAACAAAAACCTCTTGATTTCAAGCTGCAGGAAGTAGATAGGGAGAAGAGCACTTCAGAGAAAGGAAGTGTGGTTTAGTGGTCAGAGCCAAGGAAATTAGAATAAGGCTTATTCTACTTCATGTTCCAACATTAACTTCTTGTCAACCTTGATTTCATGTCTATGAACTTGAGAATAAAAGCAGTCCGTGAGACAGGCCTATTGACAAGTCCAAGGCTAACCATTTCCAACGTTTTAAATTAAAACCATGACTTTCCCAACACAAAGCTTTCTTTCACTTTGATCCTCTAATTTGACATTTAAAAATAATTCTTTTTTTTGTTGGATTCTACAGTCAGACAAATATCCCATTCAAGATACAGCGCTCCCTAAAGGTATGTACAGTTAATATAACTACTTGAAATTGTGATGAATTTAATATCTTGAACAAAGCACTAGTCAAAGTAATTTTTCATTATTGAAAGTAGTAAAACAGAAATTCACCAGTCATTTGACTCATGATTTTCTACATCTTTATTTCAGAAATGAACTAAAAAGTATAAATTATTTTATAGCAGATGTTACATTAAATTCCTATGGTTTTTGTTTTGTGGTACTGGGGATTGAACACAGGGCCTTCACACTGAGCTTCATCCGCAGAACGTTTTTTATTTTGAGAAAGGGATCTTTCTAAGTCACTGAGTTGCTCAGGCCAGGCTTGAAATTGTGATCCCTCTGCCTCAGCCTCCTAGAGTGCTGGAATTACAGATGTATGATATCATGCCCAGCTTCCTATGGTGTTTTTATCAGAGTCCTATAAGGTTGCCTGGACTCTGGATTCAAGTGACAGAAATCTGACTCAAACTGGTTGAAAAGGCAGAGGGAATTGCTGGCACAGGGGTTCCTGAGCACTGTAGGATGCTAGGGTTCAAGGATATTTTAGGCTCGGTTTCTCCACTCCATGTCTCTGCTTTCTTCTGTGTTGGCTCTGTTCTCAGGCAGGATTTCTCCACACAGAGCAAGGGTACCTCCCTCAACCAGTGCCAACATCAGGTTGTGCTGCTCAGTATGGCAGAGAAGTGGCCCCAGCATCTATATCAGTTTTCTGAATGACTGATGGAGGCAGCCTGAGTTCATGTGCCCATCCCTGAATCAATTCTTGCCCAGGAGGGCAGGGGACATTGGCCAGCTCTGAGTTTTGATATCAAGTGGGGGAGAGCATGATGTAGATTGCATCTGAACCACAGGAAAGAGTGCCCTGTGGCTGGACAAAGGGGCAAGGGAAAGCAAATCAAAACAGCTGTCATGGGGGGTGTACTGGGAATCAAACTCAGGACCTTACACTTGCCAGGCAGGCACTGTGCTACGGAGCTGTATTTCCAGCCCAAAACAGCTGTCTTTTACAACTTGCAGTTTAGGCTTAAGCATGGTGCAGACCACAGACATTGCTGGACCCTGGCTTTTCATAATCCCTGCTTCAGGGTGAACTACAAGGCTGTCTGCCATTATGAGGGCCAAACTGCTGTTTGTCACTTTGGAGCTCTGCTGACAACCTGAAGACCCAGAAGGTTGGGTGGACACAGTCATAGTGTTTTCAGAGCAGGTGGGACCCCTGGCTTCCTGTTTACTGAGGCAAGGTTGATCTGCCCAGCCCCTGCTCCTATGGGTTTCCCTGGTGGACCCTGAGTGGCAGGAATGGAAGGGAGCTTCCCACCTGGGCCAGTCTGTGGTTAATGTGGAGTTCAGCCAAAGCTCTGCTCCTCACCATCCATATCTCCAGCCTTTTCTCCTTGCCCTATGAAGTGACACCATTGGAATATCCTTACTTTTCTTTCCTGGGGGTGACAGGGGTGTAGGGAATGCCACTTAGGCCAGATTTGAATTTAAACCCTGGTTATGTAAGGGGAGGTTTCTGGCAGTCTGTCTTGCCCTTTTTCCTCTCCATGAAGGACTTTTGAGTCTTTGAGTCTCAGCTCAAAACAATATACTCAGTCTCAGCAGACAGTGGAAGGTGCAGGTCTGGCAGCAGAGATGGATAGGTGGCCAGCGCTGGCTCATTCTCAGGCTTCTGTTTGCATTCAGGGAAGCCTGTTTAGAAAGTAGATTTTGGTGGGTTTGGACAGGTCATAAGAATCTGCTTTCTAGCCCACACCAGGGTGGTCAGGATGTAGACTTCTGTCTGGGATGCTTCCAGGAATGTAGAAGGGAGACTCAAACCTCTGTCCAACAGCCTGGCTCTAAACAGCTTCAGCAGGTGACTCCAGGTCTGTGCATTGCTGTCTTTGTAGTATAAAGGACGAGGTTAGCATTCCTCTTCCAGGATGCTTGCGAGAATTCAGCACAGTGAGGTCTAGAACTGTGCCTGGCTCACTTGAGTACCAAATGGGTGGAGAGACAGTTGGTGGAAGAATTGTAGAAAATCAGGGTGGAGTTTTGAAAGTTCCCAAGCAGAGGGGTTGAGGTAGGGCTGGCTAGATTGTCTGAGTCAACATCTTTTCTTTATCAACCTTGAATGAGATTTCCTGTTTTGAAAGAAGACTATTGCTTAGCAACCTGATCCTACACTTACCAAGTTTTGCTTAGAATTTAAGTTTACAGAACCTTAATTAAAATTATTATAGATTTAGAAGAAAAGTGACTCTGAAAACTATCTTAGACTTTTCCTTTGTTCTTATTCATACCAAACAATATTAAACACATAATTTTTTATCTCCACAGAAACGCATCATTTTCTATGTAAATGAACCATGGTTAGAAGTTTAGAATCCTACTCTAACCATTTGCATTTGATAATATAATAATGTCTCCTAGTATATCTCTTGAACTTCAAAGATAGAGCCAATATTACCATTAAGTGTTTATGATAATTCTATCATTAAATTATTTTCAGGGAAAGAAAATCCATATGAATTAGTGAAGAGACTAGTTTGTAGACCTAAAAGTAAATATATCCTAATTATATTAAATACCAACTAGGATTCCAGCATTCAAGTGAATTTTATTCAATGAGAGCAATATAGGACTTCAAAACAAGATGACAGAAAATCAACAATGGCTACCATAATGCCTCATGTTATCTTCAAAATACCTGTCCATACCATAAGGTTAAACAAAGTTGAATTCATTTTCTTAAGCAAATTAAGCATGTTTCACAAAATCTCTGTTATACTACTAGTATATTCCTACTTTATTCATGAACAGCGGAGAGGTGTTTTTTTTTGTTTGTTTGTTTTTGTTTTTTGACTACCTGGTGATTGAACCCCTGGGCCTTTACTCCAAGGTACATCCCTGTCCTCCACCCTTTTTTTCTTTTTTTCTTTAGTTTATATTTTGAGACAGGGAATGCTTTAGTACAGGAAGGTATGTGCCACTACACCTGGGTTCATAAAGCTATTCTTTAACACATGCCAAGCTATAGCAGTTTTGGAGATGTGACTTATCAGTAAGTCCCCTGTGGAGATCTAATATAATTTCAGCAATTGGCATCTGATTTGTTATTCTATCAGCTTTCTCATCAGGACTAAACACAGAACTCCCACCTCAGTCCACTCACACAACTCTCAGGTCTCAGCAGTCACAGGGGTGCGTTCTGTTGGCCACGCTGCTGCTGTTTTTGCTGAGTGTTCTGCAGCCCCTGGACTCAAGACTCCTGTGCGGAGGGGGTTATCTTACCCCACGTATTTCCTGCTTCCTCATAGAAGCTGCTGGCATGAGTGTTCTGAAAGGAATGTGGCTCTTTTTCACATTGGAAAGACAAAAATATGTTTGGAAAAAGAATTTTGATTTTTGAGCCACTGTTCACAGAGGTAGAAAATTGCCTATAGCCAAGCACTCACACAAATGTATTTGGCCCTCCCACTGTTTCTTTTCTCATATTGCTCAAAAACATTTTTGTAGTGCATTTACAAGATAAAGAGAAGTGAGGTAGACTGAGGGATTTGAATGTTGTTAGCATTTTAGTTACCTGGACCCTGAATTTTAAACAAGCTCTCCTGATCAGATGCTTCCACCAGGGATACCAGTGGATTTCCCTGGGACAGGGTCACATACAGGAGGTTTTGTCTATGGCCTGGTGGAGCCATCAAGCTCTTGATGGCAAGATTCCCTTTGGGTGCTGGTGAGCAATGAGGTCAGCAGAGTTCTTTGCTTGGCCTGGAGAGTGGTGGGTACCCATAATTCCATCTCTGTGCTTTCTGTCAACACCAGAGCCTCAGTGCCCTTAGGGTAGGGGAACACAAGCAACAGCAAGAGGACAAGCAGGTCATTGCCTTTGCCTGAATTACATGAGTCAGGTGCCAGACAAGATTCCCTCTGCATGATGAGCACCATTCCTTCTATAGACCTCACAAGGGCCTGCCTGCACCAGTGCTGGGGTGCATACTCACAAGCCATGGCTTGGACAGTGTGAGGCACAGTGGCCAGGGCACTCACTAGGCTAATGCAGTAAAAGAGTGGAGTGTCCCTGCTACTTCCAGAGGGGACACATGATTGATTTTTTGAATAATTCCGTGAGCTGGTAGGGAACTACCCCAAAATAAGCAGAATTGTGTCTAATCCTCTGATAAGGGGCATTGTGTTGCTTGGGGACCTTATCTTGGAAGAGTTGGGAAAGGAACTTGAAATTAGATGATTCCAGGCCCTCCCACTTTTACCAGGTATCAAGGCAGCACCATGATAGTGAGCCTTAATTTTAGATCTTACATGACAGTATATGCTTTCTTTTGTCAAGCTTTGCACCTTTTTCCCTCCTAGCTGAAGAGTGCAATACAATTACCTTGAACTGTCCACCAAATTCTGATGAGCAACTTCAGGTAAGAATAATTTCAACTATTTTTTAGCACCTTAGGTATATGCTAATCAAAGTAGATTATTTTTTAAATTCAGAGTTTTTAAAACAAAGAATGAATAACACTATTTCTTGGTCATGAAATAACTTGAAAAATAATTAAGTATCCCAGTAAGATAGCCTCTCTGTACAACTTTTCTAATTTCTAAGAACAGGTAGCTTTAGTCTGTTCCTTGAATTCAGTGTGTATCAGTATTGGTGAGTTAGGAAGGAAAATTGTTCTTTCTTTTTACATGCAGTTGGCATACTGTGGGTGGGAAAAAATGTTTTTAAAGACAGAACAGTACTGGGTAGTGTAATACAGCATCTTCATAATGGTTTATAAAACTTTTTTAAGATTTCAGAAGTCAAACTTTAGCATATTATTGCCCTATTATCTTTTTCCAGAAAGCATGTTTATTGTGTTCTGATTTTCAAAGATTTATTAAAGTTCAGATTGTGGGGGAAAAAATGTGATTTCACTGCTCACCTTGCAATGTACTTCCTTTTCGGGCTTCCCTGGGTCACCACAAGCTTCATTTACTTCTTGTCCTGTTGGGTCCACTGCTGTTTGCACTCACTCAAAACTGATTAGCAAAACTGCACAATACCTCAAATCTGCTGAACACTAAGTAGAGCATTAAATGTCTCAAAAAAGCATGTGTTGCCTCCAGACAGGCTGGTTCATACCTGCTTGGTTCATATGCCAAGTTGATTTTTAACACTTTTGTTTAGTCTTTCTTTAAAAACATCAGTCCGTTTTTAATACTGGTGTTCTTGGGTCCTTTAATCACCTCTGTGGTTGAGCAAAGTTACATAATAGTTGATAAGTAATTTAATTGTAAAGAACAGCTGTCTTGAACATTGCCTGAAGTACTTTTAACTTTCTTTTGGGGGAATTTAATTATTAACTATGAATATGAGAATCTTCCTCTTTAGCTCTGATAGTCAGCTTTTACCTTCAGATTCTAATCTAGTGATTGACTTCTAAACTGACAGAATTGAAACCATTTCACTAAACAAAGTATAATTTTTTTCTTGTAATCTTTAATTTCATTAACAAAGTTTTGCTCATTAGGTTTTTAAATATGATACAGATTTCCCTAAAGATAAAAAATGCTGCATTGCCTGACAAGCATGAGGTTGTCAGTTCAATCCCCAGTACCAAAACAAAAACAAAAACAACCCTGCATTTTTGTTTTTAATTTGTTTTTAGAGAAATTCCAAAACTACTTTACATAAGGCAGAGTATTTACATTACGATACTGTTCAATATTTTCAAATTTTAATGTTACAGTTCTGGCTGTATTCATATAAACTATTCTAAAAGATGAAAATATGTTTATCAACTAAAAAGGAAAAGGAGGGGTAAGAGACCTATTTGAGATTTTTAAAGTTCTAGTTTAAAACAGAATGCTATCTATAAAAAAAATAGGACAGTAAGCTAGCTACTTCAGTTGGTTATTTCTTTGTATATCTATAGGATTTGTTCTAACTGCTGGATACCCAGAAAAATTCTTTGAAACCAGCTTGGCACTGAGAACAAAGAAAACTTATGAGAGAAGAAACGTTTAAAAGAAAAAAAGCAAAAACAGCCCACCCTCCATTTTCTATAGTTTAGACATTAAAAGCAAGCTAGAAATGATCCTTGTAGTTTGAAAACTAAAATCAACTTTCAGTAAGACTTAATTCCTGCTGCCTTTCCTTGAATCCTGAAGAGGAAAAACATTGTGGATGTCTAATGGCAGAAGTTAAAGTCTCAGGCAAAATCTTACGAAGAACCCTTGGCTTTTAGTCATTTAAAATCAGTATCTCATCTACTGGAGTATCTTGTTCCTTCAATTGATTACAATTGGTATTTACTGAGAGGCTTGGACTAAGGTATTGTTGTACTGGGGATTGAACCCTGGGCCTTCTCACTGAGTTATTCCCCAGCCCTTTTTACTTTTTAAGTTTTGAGACCAGGTCTCACTAAGCTGTACAGGCTGGGCTCAAATTTGTGATCCTCCTGCCTCAGCCTCCTAGAATGCTGGAATTATAAGGAGTACACCACTATGCCTGGCTGTTCTCTGTCCATACATCTCTCTTTCTGTCTGTCTCTTTCTCGGTATGTCTGTCTCTGTCTCTCTCTCTCTCTGCCTTTCTGTCTCTGTCTCTCTCTCTCTGTCTCTCTCTCTCTCTCTGTCTCTCTCTCTCTTTTGCTGAGGATAGAATGCAGGGCTTTGTACCTTTGAGGCAAGTATTCTACCACTGTGCTGTACTCCTAGCCTTGTGTATTTTTGGATGTAAAAAAGGAAGGAGGGGAATACAGGGGTGTAAAAGCCAAGGCAAAATTTATTGTTGGAGAGAAGTAGAAACAAAAATTCAGATTCTAGGATATAAGCATGGCTCATGTATATAAATAATTTCCAAGGTGTTTTATAGTAAAGGCATTTTCTAGCTGGGCATGATGGCACATACCTGTAACCCCAGCATTTGGGAGCCTGAGGTAGGAGGATCATTCTAAGTTTAAAGCCAGCCTGGGCTATACAAGCACATTCAAGGCCAGGCTTTGCATCTTGTCTCAGAAAAAAAAATTTTAAAAAAAATTTTTAAAAGACATTTTCTATAACCCTTTTCAAACAATAACATTTTGAATGATATACACAGGTATATGGCTAATAAAGGTAAAGCCAAATTTGTTCAAGTTTGTAGCCAAGAATTCATTCCAAGAAGAGTCTGAACTAATACTAAAAATAAGAAAAATAGTAAATATTAGGATGCTAAGATGAAATTAGAGGTTACAGAAAGTGATATTTCCTCTGTTATTTGGTTTGTCAAAACTAAAGTTTTGAAGTTTTAGAAACCACATTAATTCTTGGCTCATTTAGTTACTACAGAATAGTCATACTAATGTAAGAAGTTAATCATAAAGGAAAGTGGATGTAGACCCATAGGACCTCTAGACTGTTTTCTTAAATTTTCTGTACATCTGAAACTATTTTAAAATTTAAATTTATTTAAACACACTAAATAAAATTCATACAACTATTTTGGTCACTGTGGTATATTTTCATATGCACAATTATAAAAGACCTGTTTTCAAACAATTTTATATTGTAATTTTTCTATCCTGGCTGTGTTATTTACTATGTACAGGGGTTTTACCTGGTTTGCTCTGGGGTCTCATGTCATCATACTGTGCCATGGCCTTGGGGCCATCATGGTCAAAGGCAATGTGGTCTGATCATCTGTGACATGGAAATGAGTCTAGGGCTTGAGCCAGGGTGTGAATCCTCCAGTAGGGAGATGATGGAAGCAGAGGCTCTGAGGACAGGGTGACAGAGAGAGCTGGAGCAGAAGCTGTGTCCTGGGAGGTGTTAGGTGATAAGCTGGCAGGTATGTTGGGACCAGGGTCCTGGAGCCTCGACTCTTAAGATAGTGGTAGGTGGAAGATATTAGCATTTTAAAGTGATGATTCCATGGCGTATGTAGGCAATGGAAAAAGCAGATCATACTCTTCATCAACAGAAACCCAAGGCTCCTTGTCCTCCTACGCTGAGGACCCCTTATCTACTTGATGGATGATCTGTCATTTTTCCATATCCTGCTAGTAAAGCATAATCAGTTCCCCTTTGTTTTTAAACAATGTTTAAGTACACTTTATTTTTTAGAGGAGTTTCAGGTACACAGAAAAACTGAGTGGAAGGTACAAAGATTTCATGTTGAACATCCACCCCTGCATATTTTCATCTTCAGTGGAGTATTTGTCATCATCAGTAAATCTACATTGACATATCATTGTTACCTGAAGTTCATGGGCATTCATTAGGCTCACACTTGGACCATGTCTTTGTGGCTTTGAACAAATGTCTAATGTCATGTCTCTGCTGTTATAGGATCATATGGAATATTTTTACTGCTTCACAAATCTTTTATGCTTTGCCTATTCATTCTTCCCTTCCTCTAGCCCCTGAGCACCTCTGACTGCCTTGCTGTCCCCATAGGTCTGCCTTTTCCAGTATGTAATAGGGTTGTTAGCCTTGGATTTTTTCAGGTAGTATTACACTATAAAGGTTCATCCATGTCTTTTCATGGTTGATGGCTCATTGCTTTTTTAGTACTAGTATTCCATTGGTGAATGTACCAATTTATCCATTATTCTCTGGAAGGACATCTTGGTTGCCTTAAAGTTATGAATAAAGCTACTATAAACATCCATGTGCAGCATTTCATGTGGACATAAGTAATCGACTCTGAATAAATGCCAGGGGGTGTGACTGCTGAATCATATGGTAAGAAGTTTAGCTTTGTAAGAAAATGCCAATGGTTTCTAGAGTGTATGCTCCACTGGAATTCCTGCAAGCAATGAATGAGTTTTCCTGTTGTTCTGTATACTTTCCAGCATTTGGTGTTGTCAGTGCTCTGGATTTTTGCCATTCGGCTGGTGTAAATAGTGGTATCTTGTTTTTTTAACTTTCATTTCCATGACAACATATGATGCAAATCCTCTTTTAATATTTGCCATCTGTATATCTTCTGTAATGAGATGTCTGTTCAGGTCTTTTTCCTATGCTTTCATTGGTTGGTTGTGTTCGTATTGTTGAGTTTTTTTTTTTATTTTTTATTGTTGAGTTTTAGAGTTTCTTTAGACATTTTTTATGACAGTCCATTATCAAATAAGTCTTTTGCAAATATTTTCTCCTAATCTCTGGCTTTTCTCCTCACTCTTTTGGCAGTGTCTTTTGTAATCCAAGAATTTTTACTTTTAATGGGGTCCAGTTTATCAGTTTTCCTTTCATAGGTTGTTTACTTTTGCACTTAAAAAGTCATCAACGTATTGAGGTCAGCTAGATTTCCTCTCATATTATGTTCTAAGAGTTTTGTAGTTTTGAATTTTACCTTTAGATTTTGTGTGTGTGTGTGTGTGTGCAGTTGCATGCACACATGAGGGTACAAGTCCAGCACCATTGTTTTATGTGTTGGTTACTTTTCTCTCGTTGAGACAAAAATACCTGACACCCAAAATAAAGGAGGGAAAGGTTAACTTAGCTTTGAGTTTGTGGAAGTTTCACACTATAATCTGCTGGCTCCAAGGCAGAGTGGCACATGGCAGAGGGCAACAGTTCATGTTGGCAGAAAACAGCAGAAGCAACAAGAGTCAAAGGGCCAAAAAGGGAGGAGCTCAAGATAAGACTCTGTTCCCTTCTACAGTGTGTAGGCCACACCCTATGGGTGGGTGTAGCACTCACACCCACAATCCCATCATTGGACCATGAATCAATCACAAATTCTAGAAGCCTGCCTCCATGACTGCATGAGACTTTTTAGGGGGACCTCCAGACACTAACCATAACACTCTTCATGCTGTTCTACTCATCTATTTGCATACTCCTTGAGGTACCACATTGTTTGGGTTACTGTAGCTGTACAGCAGGTCTTAGCCCCTGTAGACTTCACAGCCCTCACATATGCAGCTGTGGGTGGCAGAGGGGCAAACTTGATAGTCCTTGCAGGTCAACAGTCAGCTGAGGAGTGAGACCTGGCCTCTTCTGGCCAGCAACCCCCAAATGGTGATTTTGAGGCTCATCCTTTGACATGGATAGAGCAGAGAGCAGCCTGGGCTGTAACTTCTGCTATGCATCCCTTCAAAGAAATCCCTTTTTTTTTCAAAGGTACTGGGAATTGAACCCAGGGCTTTCACCCTGAGGCACATTCCCACCTCTTTTTATTTTGTATTTTGAGACAAATCTAGCTAAGTCCCAGACTAGGCTCAAATTTTTGATCCTCCTGCCTCAGCCTCCCAAACTGAAAGTACGGCTCAGGTTAAGGGTAGTCTACTATTTTGGATCCCTTCTAAGCTGGTCCTTTGGCATGATAGCTGGCATCTATCTCTCCGTGGAATGTAGGTATGCAATTGTCATCAGCTTGGGCCCAATCAGAGCTGTTAAGATATCAAGAAAAATATGTGCTCTCACACCCACTTTTAGTGTGTTCTACTGCAGTATCTACCATGTTACTTCAGTGCTTCCCTGTTGGAGGACTTTGATCCAGACTAGTCCTATGCCAGACTGTCAGGCCATAGTCCTATTAAGTAAGCCATGAGAGGGCGAGGCCCATTCTTAGGGAGCAAATTGATACCAAGTAAGAATAAAAAAAGGAAGTGTTGTTTTATTTATTGAAAATCATTTCGAGAGCACCTGTTTTCTGTCTTAGATGGGACCCTCTCTTGTGGCTTAGCTCACACACCACCTGTGCCTTCCTCCCAGCATCTGTGAACACTCTGCTGGGGCCTTGTCTGTTATACCTTGTCCCTTAAACTCAGTGCCAGCCACGACTGAACTCAAGAAGTGACTTGGCCTTGCTTATGCTGACCAATTAGAAGGTATATCTGGGGTCCTGGTGCCCAGTTGGACAACTCGGCAGTCCTCAGTGTGGCTGAACTGAGAGGTGGTGACACCTTTAAGAGCATCCAGGTCCTCCAAGCTCTACCTTCCTGAACTGATTAATGCCTCCTTGCTGGAGTGAGGTGGTGGGGCAAAAGTGGTTGGGTTTTTGTTTGTTTTAAGGTACTATGGTTTGAACCCAGGGCCTTTGCACTGAGCTAATCCCCAGCACTCCTCCTGCTTCAGCCTCCCAGAGTGCTGAGATTACAGGTAGGTGACACCACACACCTGGCTAAAAGTGGCTGCCCTTCATATGTTCTCATTTTCTCATTCTCTCTCTTCTTCCCTCCCTCTCTCCATTCCCCGCCCCATATCCCTTCTCTTGTTTCTTTTGCTTTCTTTCCCATGTGTTCTGTCACACATAGCACATTGTCCTCATAAGATGTGGCCCCACCTCACCATTTCGGACTTCCACCCTGTAGAACTGGAGCCAGCTTCCTTTTAATTACTCAGTCTGTGATACTCAGTTACTGCAACAGAAAAGAATGGAGCCAAGTGAGTCCTAGAAAGTCTTGCTGATAAGCCCCTTGGTTACAGAGTAGGGAGCTTAAGATAGTTGATGGGTGGCAGAGCTGCACCCTGGGCTCCGTCCACTACCAAGGCCCAGTGTTTCTGAGTGGGTACCACTTGCAGAAATCCATGGAGATTTGAGGCTTCACCCCTGTCAGAATAGCCCAAGGAAATGCTCCAGGAACCAAATTGGCAAATGGATAGAGTGCTCTTTTCTCTCCACTGGATTGAGAGGCAGTTGCAGGATCCCATCGAACAGCCCACTGCATTGGCAGAGCCTGTTTGCAGAGCTGAAGCCATTACGTGCCTGATAATAACAGGGCACAGCCATGTGGTGCTTGCCAAGGTGGTATCTGGTGTGAGGCAGCCCTGCAGGCCCCTGCCTGCCCCTCTGGATCAGCAGCAATCCTTTCAAGCCCTGACAAGGTCTGTTTCATACTGGTGGGTCGTTCTGTTTCTCTCAAAGGGAAAAATCAGATAGTGCTGGTTTATTTGGTAATTCCTTCATCCTAATAAGAAGTTTGTAGGATGAGGAGCCAGTGTTAGTAGGTAAAACTATAAGCTTCCCCTAGGATGATGTGTACTTGGTATTTTTCACTCTGAGGAGAAGGATTCACTTCAGCCTTCCAGCTGTAGTCTACCAACTTGCACTTTCTTAGTTTTTGTCTCTGTTTATATACATATATATATATATATATATATATATATATATATATATATATATATATACATTTTTTTTTTGTGCCAGGGATTGAACTAAATCCCCAGCCTTCTTCCCATCTTTTGATAATCCTAGACAGTTTTGCCCAAAGCAGAGAGTGATCTAACTTTATCTTCCTTTAGTACTTAACTCCCTCAGAGTGTGCATTTTATTTTTCTACAGTGAATTTATCACAGCCTATGATCGTGCAGTGACCTTTCTCCCTGTGTGCCTGCTGTACCTGCAGGCGTGACCATAGTATTCTGATTTGATGTAACTTGTTAATGCCAATGGCTTTGATTTATTTCCATTTTTGAAGAAGGCCAAGGTAAAATATTTATGCTAATACATGGACAAGCTGAAGGGTGAAAATAAGCTGCTTTTTAGCACTTAGAATAACTAAGTTGTTTCCCTAAGAACAGCGTATCCTAAGTTTTTTTAAAATTCATAATTAAATTGCCAGGCAGAGTGGTACATCCCTGTAATCTCAGTCCTCTGGGAAGCTGAGGCAGGAGAATCTTAAATTTGAACCCTGCCTGGGCAATTTTGCAAATTTGTGAGACCCTGTCTCATCAAAACAAAAATGGTTAAAATAGGGATGTGGATGTAGCTCAGTGTGAGTGCTTTGGGTACAATCAGCAGTACCCCACACACAAAGTTAGTGACGAAAATGGAACAATTCTTTTTTTTTTTTTGCCTTTTTGAGACTAGGTCTCGCTATGCAGTTCAGGCAGGCCTTGGGCTTACTTTGTGGCCCAGGCTGGTCTCGAACTTACAACAATCCTTCTGCCTCAGCTTCCCAAATCTGGGATTACAGGAGTGCACCACCATGCCCAGATGAAAATGGAACAATTCCATATTTGATTAGTTTTAATTGTTTAGTGTATGGCTTCTCACCATTCAGTATTGTGTTGACTGTAATGCCTTTGGATTTTACAGGTAGGTTAAATAAGTTTTCTCCTAGACTTCATCTGTTCTAGGTACCATTGCCCTCACACACTGCTGAGTAATGGTAAACTGTTAAGAAAAAATTTTGATAGCACCCGTTGCTTGCTGATCTAGCAGTCTCACTTTGAGGACTTGATGACCATGGCCTGGCACATGGGGACTCAGCAAACAAAGGTCTCATTAAATTGGTGAGATTTTCACACCCAGAAATAAGATATTCCTATGCCTATAAATGTCTTCATTTTGTTTAGCTACAATTAATGGTGCTTACAAATGTATGCCTGCTACATGCCCTGACTCCTGTAGACCCATATCTATGTCAGACTTTCCTGATTATAACTGCATACATTTATCTCAACTTGGCTGAGCGGTGGTCATTTTTGGGTATAAAGACCCCTAGACAAATGAGTCCCTTCGACAGCCCTTTTTGACCCTCTCCCAGGTTCATTTGCCCGGGAGTTGTTTGTTTTTGCTTTGCAATAAATGCTGCTTTTTGCTCTTGCTCCTTTATAAATTTTTTACTCAGTCCTCTATTGACTCTCTGCCTTGTAATCCTTTCTGAGCTGAGAAGAGAACCGACCAGCTGGATGGTAACAGACCAATGTGGTTTGGGACTTTACAGCATCTCTGTGCAGCTGGTAGATGTGTCTGTGACTAAGGACTCAGGGCAGGTGTGCACATACTGTCACCAGGGACCTGTGGGACTGGGACTGGACTGAGAGATGGGATGGGAGATTGAGAGAAAGAGATTTTTCACATCTTTTGAAAATTTATTTTTTTAAAAGTATGGTTTCGAGTAATTTTTGCTTTGTGTGTGTGTGTGCTTTTGTCATTTTTTTCAAGCTTAAAAAAGTATTGGAATAAATCATCCAAAAATTTAGATGGTATTTGGGCTTTAGTAAACTTGTCCTATTCTGACATGTGGCACCAAGTAGTCCATTCAGCTCGCACATAATTATGCATCACAGGAAAACTGCAGATCGGAGTGTCTGTAAATCTACTTCCTCATCACACAGCCTTTGATTAGCCTCTGCTGGCAGAATGGCTTGTATCATGTGGCCTGGGATTTGTGAATGAAATAGATATAAGCAGAAACTCCCCGCCTCTCGGTAATATCCATATCCCACTGGTCTACTTGTGTTTGCATGTACCAGCTTTAATCTCCTGTAAAATGCTTTGTGATATTTCTATACAATAATCAGCTCCATACACAAAGGGAAAACCCATTTGTCTTTCATCTTTTATACCATAGCAGAGGTATGAAATTACACCCGAGCACACCCGGCCTTCAGTCAAAGGCATGGTGACTTCAGTCTTTGACCCCCACCTCAACTCCAGAGGTAGCAAGCCTTCCTTGTAAATGGATAGAAAACTTGCTGAAGAGAAGAAAGTACTAAATGTACACAAACCTGTTCTCATCTTAGCAAAGCACTGTGGTATTTATTTCAAATTTTTGTTTTTCCATATGCAGTTCTTTGATCTTCAGTGAAGCATGCTCTGTTCGCTGAGGTCTCACCTGAATTCCTGCACGTGTTGGTGCTGTCTTTGTGCCTTCTTAGCACATCATTCCTGAAGTATTGATATTTATTTCTAGGTCACTTTGTGTGTCAGTGTTGGGGGTGGAGGTGGGAGGGTGTATCTGCTAGGCAGGGTGCTCTGCCGCTGAGCTGAACCCCCACCCTTTCTAAAAATTTTATTTTGAGACTGTCTTGCTGAGTTGCCCAGGTGGGCCTCAAACTAATGATCCTCCTGCCTCAGTTTCCCCAGAAGCTTAGATTACAGGTGTGCACAACCATGCACAACTCTGCATATGTCTTCATTCTATTACTAGATGGTAATCCTACAGCAGGTTGCTGTCTGTTTTCCATGGCCTAGAATGTGGGTGGTCAATAAATATTTCCTGAATTGTATACATTTCTGAAAACTAACTTCTTGAATATATTTTCAAATAAATTGGCACATGTCCATTTTTCTATATGTATATTATACTTCAATTAAAAGTAAAAGTAAAGGCTGATATTACAGTGACAGCAATTAATTTGCAGAAAACGAACTGAGTATAAATTGGCTTTTTAGAAAAACCCAACAGGCAGTTTATACTATTAATGTTTAGATGTGGATAATTGCTAAATATATTCAAAAGAGTTACATAGATAACAAGTCTGTCTTGTGAATTCTCATCACTAAAGGCTACTTGAGTTCCACTGGCTGGTGACGTAAGAAAGTTTTGTACAACCTTTAAGTTCATGCCATGTTAACATTGCATCCAGGCCCTTAAAATCATATTTGCATGATCATTTAGTTTGTGTGTTACTGGGGTTGAACCCAGGGCTTACATCTGCTAGGCCAGTGCTCTACCACAGAGCTACAGTCCTACTCCAAAATATTTTCTTAATGCAGAGAAATAAAACTTTAGCAATTGTTATCCTCCCAAAGTAGCTAGTTAAATAGTTTAACCAAACCGATGTCTCAGTGGGTAAGTCATCACCATGGTGTGAGATGGGAGGCATTTCTTCTTAGGTTTTTTGCCTGTCATTTAGGTTGCTACCACCAGGTATGGGGGTGACAACTTGGCTTTGGTCTTTGTAATGGTTCCAGCCAGACTGAGGTCACATCAGGTCAATCAATCTGAGGTATGTTTTCCTATTCTGTTGTCATTCCATTCAGTTTGCGAAATAGCAACAACAAACTCTTTATTAACTAGCTGAGCTTAGACATTTAAATACCAAGCTAGACAGCCCCAAAAGTTGTGTTTCAGAGCCAGGGATTTAGCTCAGTGGCATAAGCGCCTGCCTGGCAAGCGTGAGGTCATGAGTTCGATCCCTGATACAAAAAAAGAAAGAAAGAAAGAAAGAAAGAAAGAAAGAAAGAAAGAAAGAAAGAAAGAAAGAAAGAAAAGAAAGAAAAAGAAAGTAAGTTGTGTTTCATAGGAAACTAGCCCTGCGGTACCAGTGGAGAAAACCACAGAGCAACATTTCAGCAAGTTGTGTTAAAGGTCTAATTGGCTCTTACCACCAACCAGGTTGTGAACCCTGCAGCCTTCAGACTACAAAACAGACAGGTGTTCCCATGAGCCTGGTAGAAAATTTCCTTGAACAGTGACAAGGAAACAGCAGAGTGCAAACAGTGGATTGGTTTACGTGAGGTCACTTTCCTGGCTTGGGTTGAAGCAAAGGAGACTTCCTCTTCATGCCAGCTCAGGTTGACCTGACTGGTTGTTGTGAATCCCACCCCCTCTTTTTTTAAATAGGGCTGATTGGAAATTTGACTCTTTTTGTTCTGATTTTGTAAGAGTCAGATCTGATAGGTAAACAGCTTAGGTTTGGTTTGGTAATGTGGAACCCTAGAGTGATTTCATTTTGGTCTGTAAGGACAGTATAGTATAAGAGCTCAGTCCAGATCAAGGCTACCCATAAATTTATTTAGCAGGACTTCCCCATCTGTGTCCACATCTTTTTTGGTCATGTCAGTCCATCCCCTACGTACTATACAAGCTGTGATCAAAAAATACGGTGAAAGTTTTTTTTTGTTTTAGTTTTATTCTCTTAAGATTGATTATAATAAGACACATTCCCTCAAAATACTCCTCTTTACTTAAAACACACATCCTGCCATCCTTGCCACTTTCTGAGCTAGGTCTGGAATTCCTCTTTCATGTCTTTAGTTATGCTGTCCTAACTGCCTTAATGTCTAGAATCAGTTCAAAATATTTGCCTAACATGGTCATTTTGACTTTGAGGAAGAGTCAGAAGTCATACAAAGCCAGATCCAGTGAAAAATGTGGATGAGGACACATATAATGTTTTTACAAATCTTCCTTTTTGTTGGATGGCACTGAACAACAGCATTCACTGTTTTTTGACCACGTTTCATAAAGATACTCACAAAAGAGGACTCCCGGAAGTGCTTCAAAAGTAGCAAGAATGATTCAAAGTGAGGGAGAGTATTTTGGCAGTATGTTTTTTACTGTAATGAATTTTTAAGTTTAAACATTTGCCCTATATTTTCATCACCTCTTGCATGTTCAGCTCTGAGTTGAGAGCTTTTCCCAGGCCATAGGACAGTCTCATGTGACTCTTTGGAGGTGACTGCCCTATAGCACCCAGGCTCTCAGCTCCCTAAACAGAAGTGGAACCCAACTATCAGTGTATAAGCCCAGCAAAGGATGCAATCAAGATACCTCAGCCAATTTTCTCTCTGTTGAGAGATTTCTTGGCAGCAGTTAACACATTTTGCCCAAATCTAAGGTAATACCCTCATTTCCACAATGAGAAGGTTTTATAAAATGGGTGTCTTAGTTGCCTATTTGAATATATAAAACATTGGTGTTCAACCCTGCAGTACCTTAAAATTTCTTAAATTAAAAAAAAAATTTCAGGCCCCATGCCACCCCAATTAAATGAGATCTATTTTCAACCAGAGTTGAACAAAGTTAACATCATATTTTAGGGATGTAGACAAGCTATCCAAATGCATACATGTGTTAGTCTGTTTGCCATTACTGTAGTAAATCTGGGATGCTGGGTACTCTATAAAGAAAAAAGGTTTGTGTAGCTCACAGTTTTGAAGGCTGGACAACCGTGATTGGATGGCTTCATGAGTCGGGCCTCTGGTGAGGGTTCTTGGTGTTGGTATTATGGTGGGAGCCCCTGAGAGACGGAACAGTGATGTGGCAAGGAGGAAGCCTGAGAGCTTTAGGGGCTGTTCTTGCTCTTGTGACTGCCCTCTTGAAAGTAACCAGGGTCCCAGAGAACTACTTTAGTGCCCACCACAGCTCCCACGGGGGCCACACCACCTGTCAATACTGCCACATTGGCAACCAAGCTTCCAGCACCCAAACCATAGGAGTTAAATGGTTATTTCAGTGAACATACATTTAGGCCCAAAGTTAATCTTGTTTTCAGGTGCTGTTGTTTTCCCTTCTCTTCCCTTTGAAGCATTCAGCTGACCTCCTGGGCAGTGTTTGACCCATCTTGCCCAGGCCTCAGAGCTCTGCAGAACACCTCTTCCTTGCCCTTGCCATTTGACAGAGAGCACTCCTCATTTTTCTCTCTTTTTTATTGTGGTACAATACACATGATGTAAAATTTACCCTCTTAACCATTATTAAGCAAAAAACCCAGGGGCATCAAATACATTCGCTTTGTCATGCAGCCATCACTCCTGTCGACCCACAGAACTCACCATCCCAAACTGAGGCTCTTTTCCCCTTAAATGGCAACCCCTCTCTCCATTCTGTCAGCCCCTTCCAACTTCTACCCTGCTGTCTGTATGAGTTTGATAATTCTGTGTACCTTGTATAAAAGATGTCATACCTTTCTGTGGCTGGCTTGTTTCACTTGGCATAATGTCCTCAAGGTTTATCTGTGTTGGAGTATATGTCAGTAAGCCTGCCTTTTCAAGGCTGAATAATATTCCTTCATATAGGTAGACCTCAGTATCAGCATTCACCATATTTTTTTTGGTACCAGGAATTGAACTCAGGACTTTGCCCTTGCCAGGCAGGTGCTCGGCCACTGAGCTATATCCCCGCCCCTTCACCATATCTTGATCATATTTTTAGAAAGACTCACAAAAAGAGGACTTCCAGAACTGCTTCAAAAAGTGGCAAGAACAGTGGGATGAATGTGCTTGAAATGAGAGGAATATTTTGAGGAGGATTATTGGTACTGTGCCATAATAAATTTTTAAAACTTTATACATCCACTGCATTCTTTTAATCACATCTCATACTCTAAACACTATCTGTGCGTGGTGTTGGGGATATAAAGATGAATAAGAGGCAGTCCCAGCCTTTTGTGCTGAAAGCCATAGCAAAAGTCTGCCTAGGACCTAGTTCAGGGAGTGAGAGCTGGGCTTTCCAGGTAAAAAAAGATACCATCTCTTCGGAGAAGGAGGGAAGAAAGAGAAGGTAGCACAAACACAAGAGCCTGGAGGGCTTCCTGAAGGAATCCTTTAGCCCAGCCTACATCTCAGGGCATGGAGGGAGTAGGATTTAGAGCAAGACCCAAGAGAATCTGAAGGAGGATGATCAGAGGGGAACCCAGAATTACACAGCAGCAGCTGGGACCCAACTGAGCACAGGCTGCATGAGCCCATGGGTTCATAGCCTTCTTTCCCCCAGCACCACGCGGCAGGTCAGGGCAAGCCTGGGAGAGTGGTGCTTATGCCAAGCTAAGGACTGGCCCAGGCCTCTGAAAAACAGGCATGCAGTTGCTTGGCAGTGACTAAACAGACAGGCGGACAGGTGGGACTGTGGGGATGTGGCCACAAAGCAGGGTGAGATGAGGCGGGCAGGGAGAACATTGTACCTTGTGCCCACAGCCTCCTCCCTCCCTCTCTGCCCCTTTCCTACCTGCCTTTCCTCCCCAGGCATTTGCAGTGGCTGCCGCAGACCCTTACACCTAGGTTCACACCGCACATGAGGTCCTTTCCTGTGTGTTCGCAGTGTAGTGTAGAAGAGCGACCCTGGACCAGTGGACAAGGCATGGAGTGGGGTGATGTGCACAGGACACTGAGCACTTGCAGGGGGGCCCTGGGGGAAGGCACTTTTAAGTTGAAGCCCACAGTAACAAGAGGACCAGCAGAGCAAAGGGCTGGAGTATCTGCCACTCTGGACACTCACAACCACATGTGTACTTTCCTGCTACCCCCATGGGGCCAGTTGGCTGCATTTCCACTGCCCCACAATAGCTGCTGCCATAGCCTGGGCCCCAAATTGGGGGTCACTTGACCTGCAGAGTCTATGCCTTCCTGCACTTCTGGACCTCCCCTCTCCTCCCTTCTCTCTGACCTCCTTTCTCTGCTTCCTTTATTCTTCCTTGTGCTGCATCAAAATCTGGCTGTCCAGATACCCTTCAGACTATCACCTTCCATGTTTCCATCCCCTACCTGGCCTGCTCCTAGGGATTCCGCGCTGTCACACACACTGCCTCACCCAAGCATCTCAGACATGTTGAGAGGGCCTGGCCATCTGGTCTTGTCTAGGACCCCTTCAGAACTTGCTTTGCCCCAGCAACTGTATCTCTGCAATTGCTCTCACCTTCCCATCCTCACTCCAGTGAGCTCTTAACCCTTGCCTCGGCCCCTGCCCTGTCCCCATCACCTGGCCTGACCCAATTCCCATGTGTCCTGTACTCTGCACTGTATGTCCTAGATTGCAGCTAGCGTGTCCTAGATTGCCTGAGGATGCCCTGCTTCCAGGAGAGCCCTTCATGACTCCCATTGTCTGTGACAAGGAATCCAGCTCCAGAAGGGCCTCAGGCTGTTTCCAGTTCCTTTTTCCATTTGGTGCTGTCCTTGCCTTTGCTTGTGACAAAGCAATACAAAGAGACTCTGGCTTTCCTATGTCTTAGTCAACTCCTGGCTAAATGTCTCTTCCTGTAAGTACTGGACCTCAGCAGAGCATCTCTCCAGCATCTCTGTGTCCAGGAAAGCAGCCTCTCTTGGTCTTTGTGGCACAAACCTCTGCTCTCTGACTCCATCTGCACCCCTAGTATCTTCTCCCTTGCCTTCTAGTTACTCTTGTGGTCTTTATTCCCCCAGGTCTCCAAGGATAGGCTTCAAGGTCCAAGGTGCCTGCCCTTTGCCTTTGTGCATGGGTTCCAGTGGGAGGGGTTGTACACATTAGCTGCTCAACCAACAGATGTCGAATGTACAAGTGTGGTTTCAGCAAAACCACAAAAATAAGTATTTTCTAGTTTCACTATTAAATTGTAACCTAAAAAGTGGCACCATATTACAATAGAGCCAAGAACAAAGGTCCTAGACATTGATCTAAATGCTATCTTCTTCTACCTTCACAGTAACACCAGACCACGTTCCCTGTCTGAGTCACCGGGATGGTTTTGAACACATATTGACTTTGGGAAATTCTTCTCCAAAATATAAGAAGCCAAGCTGAGCACACCATGTAACATAGTTTTTATTCATAGACAATGTTGTGTTTTAGCAGAGACCTCAAATACCACACAGTCACGCTCTAGCATTTATGTCTTTCCAAGATGTGCCCTGAGGCTCCTGCCCTGTCCCAAGGCTCAGGTTCCCAATTCAGTGAGCCAAACTGAGGTGTCAATAAGAGTGAGTAAACCTGTCCAGTCCTGCAGGCACAAAAAGACAAGTCTCCCTGTGGCTTATGGGTCAGGGTAGCCCTGACTTCCAGCCTTCTGAGTTTCATTTTGCAAATGTGGAAGATCATCGAGAGACAGTGCTGTTCCTGCAGAGGCTCCTTGGCTGACTGGAGCTCTCTTTCTTTTGCCCCCTCCCCATTCCCCTCCCTTCTCTCTCTCCCTCTTTCTGTCTTTCATATATGTGTGTCTCTCTCTGTCTATTTCTGACCTCTGTGTGTGTCTCTGTGCCTGTCTTTCTCTCATACACAAACCCCTGTCCAAGTAAGGGAAGTGTGAGAAGAAAGTACAACTTCAAGTAAAAGACAATATATGAATTTTGATAAGCAGCTGTTTTTGTTCTTGTAATGTTGGTCTAGTAAAGACAGTTAGTGACAAGGAAGCGGACTCAAACCAAAGCAGGGATTGTTCAGATTCCTTAGGGAGCACATCTAGCTAAGACAGGGAATCTTTCTGTGTAGGAGGAAGAAAAGAAGAAAATAGATTAGATTTGTGATTAGACAAATGTGTGCATACACTGCTGAGATCTGGGACTGGCAAGCCTGGGTGGAAGAGAAAGGCTTCTTAGATTAAGTGAGAGAGATAGCTATTGAAAATTCATAAAACACATTGACATTGTGGCATTAGCACTTCTTTAACAAAGGGTGACACTCTCAGAGGCCTGAGAGTTAGAGAGGCCTGGAGTTGGGCTAAGCCAGCAGGTACCTCTGCCTGCCCATAGGGAGGGGAGGCCCACGCCAGTGGGGATGGACCCGAAGCCATCAGCCTGGGCTGTGGACACCCCTCATGCCATGAATTGAGAGGGGTGGGCACAGCTGATGGGGTGATTTTAGTTGTATAAAGATGATGCAGTTCACTTAGGCACAGGTGTGCTGGGACTAACCTGTGCACATACTCACATCCTACTCCGAGATCACAGAGAACTCCTCCCTTTTTGCATACACAGGTGGCCTTGGTTGTAAGAACAGATAGCACCTCTGCAGGGATTTGGATATTGCTTTTTCAGTTCCTTTTAGTTTCTTTCGAATACATACTCAAGTAAATCAGCATAATAAGTAAGGGAAAGCCTTGTTACCTAAACTGACAAGCCCAGCCAACTGGAAATAACATAAAGAAAATAACTCATAATGTAAAATAAGAATAAAACAGTAGTATGTAGTTCTGTGCATGGATACATTGTTTTAAACAGGACACTACTGGATTTCACAAACATTTCTGGAGTGTTTTCCTGCAGGCTGTGCTCTGACAGAGCACAGGGAGTTAATAAACAAAAGCTGCTCCCTCAGAAGCTTTGTGCTCTGGGGAGCGTCACATAGCTCACACCCACCATTAAGGTGCAATTCTTAAGGTCCATGGTCCCCCACTCACGTATGATTCTGATTTTAATGAAGGTCACCTTTTTTTTTTTTTTTTTTTTAGGGAGAAGAAAATGATTTTCCAGACACTATTGGAGATCCCCTTTCAGGTAAGTGATCTACCCTGAGAATATTGGGGTACAGTGATAACAAATGTGCCTAAATTGAAGTTAATTTGAGAAGGACTTTATTATTCACTTTTGTGTGTGGCTTGATAATTTTATGTGACAATCAGTGGTTAAGACTCATGTATCCTGATTACAGGTTTCTGGAGGTAGTAGCAGGTACATAGGTAACCAAGTCTCAAAGCTTGTTTGGTGTCTCTTCTTTCTCATTATGGTTTTCTGGACGATGCACTCAGACACAGCATGGGAGATTCCTTATCCCTTTGGCCCAGTCAGCTCTCTTGTGGTGGGTATCCATGTGCACATCTGGAGCTTCACCTCCTGTACATTTCCTGATCTCCAGGGCCCAAGGGGTATGCTTCCTGAATGCCACTGGTGGCTACAGTTGTGAATGTTGATGGGGAATTCTTGGGTCACCACCTCATGGAAGGTAGAACACCATCTTCTCATTCCCCCTTCTTTTCAGGAATCCTGCTGTGGGGCCCCCTTTGGAAAGTATGAAGGAAAGCCTAACATGAATTTTTGCACTGAGCAACTTTCCTTACTACTTGCCATGGAGAAGTGCAAGGAAAGACTTATTTTACAAAATTTCACAAGTGTCTTTGAAGAATATTTTCTCTGTGCTAACCTGCTTTCACTTGTGAAAGGCATAGCAGGACTTTTATGTTCATCTACAGAAGCATTAAAATTTGTCCCTCTACACCATTTTTTTTTTTGCAGACCTGAGAATGGAATCCAGTGCCTTAAGCATATTAAGGAAGCTCTATGCTGCTGAGCTACACCCCCAGCCTATATATATATTTTTTTCTAATAAATATTTAAACTTTTTAAGGACTAATACTGTCCACATTAATGTGGCATGTTAGCTACAATAAAAATGAATAAAGAAATTTATTTAGGAATAGCTATAAACCCTTGAAGTTCTTGTATGAGTTAAGGCCATTATTAGTTCATAGATGAACTTTAATCAAGCTCTTGGTTGTCTCCAGAAATTTTTATTTGTGTCAAAACAAACAGAAGCGGGCCAGGGATTTAGCTCAGTGGTATAAGCACCTGCCTGGCAAGCAAAAACAAAAGCCTGGCATGTATGTGCCTCTGGATTCAATTCCCAGTGCTACAAAAACAAACAACCCCAGAAGTGTCCAAAAAGGATAAACTTTCATGACAGCTGGTAGCATGAATGTGTGTTGGACACCCCACCCCACCCTGAGTTGCCCTTGAGAGCAGAAATGGTGCTGTTAGAACTGGTGACTACAGCATCTTGCATGTGCCCAGCCCACAGATGGCCAGAGTTTTATTTTTCCCTTGTTTTCCATGAACAAACAAGAGACTGGACTCAGTGGTCACTGATCTAGCACCTACCATGTACCAGGTGTTCTTCTAAGTGCTTTACAGGGATGGGGGTGCTCAGGGCGGGTCTGCACATTTACTCTGTTCATTTCTTCACCACACAGATGTAGAGAGGGAGGCATCACAGGATCACACAGGAGTAAGTAAGATTCAAGGCCTTAGCCTGGCTCCAGCTGCCCCTAAGGATACAGCAGGATGCCACTGGGACCTGCAAGGTGTATCCCTGTGCAGCTGAGGGTCCTTTGGGAGTGTGGGGTTTACGCTTCACTGTCTCAGATGAAGTCCTAAACTGGAACACAGCCAGAGATCACTGGTCCACCAAATCTCTTGAGTAACCAAAATGCATTTCACAGAAGCTTTCTACTTGCTATTATTTAATTCATGCCTTTTGAACCCCTTAGCTATCTGCAGTGCCATCAACAACTGGTTAAAACATGCAGTGGGTGTGCCTTGTGCCTGTAATCCCACTCTGGGAGGCTAAGTGAGGAGGGTCCCAAGTTCAAGTCCAGCCAAGTTAGCAATTTAGGAGACCTCATTTCAAAATAAGGGAGGAAAAATGTCTGGGGGGCATAGCTCAGTGCAAAGGCCTTGGTCAGACCCTGGCACCAAATAAATAAATCTGCAAGCAAGCAAGATGGTGGAACATAGCACTGGACAGTACAGATTGACAGCAATAGTTTGTAACCAAGGAAAGTGGGAGGATATAAGTCAGAACCAGTTGCCACTAAGAAAACAAGAAAATGCAGAAGCTAGCACCACCCCACCCCCCAAAAAAAAAACCACCCCTAAGGCAGGGCACCAGAAAATGAAAACATTCCAACCAGTGCTCTGGGTTAAAGCAACAACAAATTGTATTCCACTTATCCTGATAGTAGAGACACAAAAATTTGGCAATGCTTTTATACAGATTTTCAAAATGAAAGCATTTGGGCATTAAAGGAACAAGGCTTGAGTACACTATATGTTTAAAACATTCCTCAAGCTGGCAGATTTTATTTCTCCAGTTTGCACAGTGGCATTCCCTTCTAGGGTCAGTAATATGACATGTCCCCTGACACTTTGCCTACTGTGTCAGTTTTTCAGGGATGACTTTCTGGAGACCTTGCCTAAATCAACACCTTCCTAGTTTAAAATTAACTGCCCCTCAGAAATGAAGGTAAAGTAAGATTTTGATATTTTCAGGTTAGGTCTATAAAATGACATTTGGTTCATATGTCCATGTCCTATCATGTCAGAACTACATTACTCAAATTTAAGGAAAAATTCTATGCTAAATGTTTAATTGGGATCCTTTTATATGCCTAAGAGTTTGTTTCTTTTTGCTTTTCCTTCTTTCTTTTGTTCTTTTTGTGGCTTTTACACTACAGTTTTGTTTGATGACAAAATTGAGGCTGAGTGTAATTGTTTTGCCTGGATCCACCCATATTCCAAGAGATTCTCCAGAGCTACAGTCTACTTGGTGTCTCTAGGATGTTTCAGAGAGAGAAAATGCATTCACGCTTTTCCCTTTGGCTAAGAGATCAAACACCTGCCCAAAAGCCCTTAGGTCCATTTTTTCATAGATAAAAATAATTCTTCATCACTTTCCAGCTCATCACCTCTAACTATCTCTGATAAACAATGAGGCATGTGTGCGCCCAACCCAATGATTTATTGAAGCCAGATACTGGCATCTTAAGTATATTTACTTCCAACCACATTCGAAACCACAGACAGAAAAAAAGATGTGAATATGCACTCTTAATAAGCATAACTATAGAAGTATGTGATTCTGTTTGACATGAGTTAGTATTTTGCAGGCTCTAAATCTGATAATTTATAAGACACCTGGGATAGTTATTTTATTTTGGGACCACAATACTTTGCTATCTCTACAGTTGCCAATATAAAGTATTGACAGTTAATTGTTTTGAACCAATTTGAGACCTGGTTGATTATCCCAGGGAACTTCATTCCAAGCCCTCTGAGAGCTAACACGGGTGCTGAGCACAGGGGAGGGAAGCTTAGTGTGATTAGAGCTCCAGGGAAGCCAGAGAAGCCAGGGTGTACAAGATAAAAGGGCACCTTCCCTGCAGCGAGGCACATTAAGTCCCTCTGTGATCCGCTGCCAACATCCTGACTGGAGCCACTTCTAGGCTCAACTAATCATGACCTCTGTGAATTCTGAATCTTGTTCCAGTTCACAATTAACTGTTAATTGACTGGTGTTTTATAATGTACCCTCCCTAAAGGTGAAAGCTAGACATGGCACCATTGCACATTAACTTTTTCCTATGATTGCTTTAAATGGTTTCACCATTCCCTGTCGATGAACATGCTTGATTCTAACTCTTCTTTAAAGTATAATGTGAAATACACGAGTGAGGAAAATTGGAGGGCAAGGACAGAGGGGGAGGAAATGCCCACAGGGAAATCCATTCATCTGCTGGTGGTTGTGGAAACATTAGATATACAGGGACTCTTTTATTTAGTTTAGGTTTTTTGTTTGTTTTATTTTTTTTAAGAGGTAAGATCTCACTATGTTGCCCAGGCTGACCTTGAACTTCTGGGCTCACATGATCCTCCTGCTTCAACCTCCCAAATAGCTGGGAGTAGAGAAACACATCATGACACTCAGCAACTATCCAGCAACTATTAACCAAAGAAAAGTGACTTAAGTCCAAAATCTAACTCTGGCTTCCTGATTTACTCTAGAAGTATCTGAAAGACAGTGATTTTCAACCCTAGTTGCACGTGAGGGTAGAAGGGGTAGGAGGGGACAGAGTTTTAAATTCTCACATCCTGTCTGCACCCCAGACTAATTAAATAAGGATCTCTGTGGGTGGAGCCATACATTAAGATTTTGTAAATTTCCCCCAGGGGATGGAGGAGGTTGTTGGGTTCCATCCCAGAACAAAGTTGAGAACAAACTGCTTTAGAAGGCTGGTGGTGATTATCCCTCACCCATAGCTGTGTGTTTTTCCTCATGTCCATGTGTGGGATGGGGCGTTAGTGAATTATCTCCTTCAACCCTCACAGCCACCTTGTGCAATGGGTGCCTTTTTCCCAGTGCAGGGAGTGAGACAGGAGCTTAGCACACTTGGTAACCAGTGCTAGCTGTTCACAAGGCTCATGCTGGAAATCTGCAGGCACCCAGTAGGTTTTCTCCGTAGCAACTGGTTGTCTTTCTTCTGCCTTGTGTATGGTCTGTGAGCATTAAAAACATGGCTACTGAGCTGAGCTAGGTGCTGCATACCTGTACTTCTAGCAGTATTGGAGGCTGAGGCAAGAGGGTCACATGTTTAAGTCTGTCCTGGGCAACTTAGGAATTTAGGGAGACCCTGACTCAAAATGGAAAAATAAGGGGGGCAGGGCTGGGGGATGTTGCTAGGTGTGAAGCTACTGGGTTCAGTCTCTAGGACTGGGGAAAGAAGTGTTCATTGGTAGAGTCTAAGTAGGACCTCATGAGCTGCTCAAAGATTTCTGATGTCACTATTTCTTTTGCTTATGTCACTCTTCATTCAATTTGATTTACTGAGCACCTATGTATACGTGGCATGCAGCAGAGATACCAGGCATTGAAGTCTTTTTCTAGTCAGAGCTTATATTCTAGTTAAGAGAGATAGGCAATAAATACAAAAAAAAATATGCAGTTTCATGTAGTGAAAAGGGCTTGGAGGAATACCAGCAAAGGTCACAGGATGGTGCCTGGCAGAGGGATGCATTTCCATGAGCTAAGCAGAGGTATAGAGAACTGAACAGTGCCAGGGAGTCAGCAGTGTAAGGCACCAGGGAGAATTCTGGGAGGGGACTTGCAGGACAAAAGATCTGCGGCTGGCCTGAGCTCAGTGCTCTGCAGACAGGGATAGTGGTAAAGAGCAGCAGCAGAAGTGACCCAGTAGACTGTATGGGCCTCCTCTCCTGTCCACTTAAAAAAGTAAACTCAGTCCAGGTGTTCTGGCTTGTGCCTAGATGTGCCCCCAAAGGCTCCTGCAGTCATAGGTAGGACTTTTTCAGAGATGACTGGATCTATAGTGTATGATGCTGAGGTTAAGAGTGTGTGATTACTAAATGAGTCCACTGAAGTAGTCCTTGGTGTGGATAATGGGAAGGCCAACCCTGGGTGTATTACCCACCCTAAAGGGAGGTAGCCTGGATAAAATATAAGGGACAGAAAGAGGGCTTCTGTTGTTGCTTGTTGCTTGCTGCTTCTTTGCTACTTTGCTGACTACTTCTTGCAATGAACTGTTTCTCCTTTGTGATTCCTCTCTACCGTGCCACCCTGCCTTGAAGGCAGCCAACTATGAACTGAAACCTCTACAAACTGCGAGCTACAAGAAACTTTTCCTCCTATAACTCTGGGTGTCAAGTATTTTGTTTCAGCAATGAGAAAAGAAACTGAGACACCAGCCATGGTGGTGCACACCTGTAATCCCATATACAGATCTTGGGAAGCTGAAGCATGTGGAGCCCATGTTTGAAGCCCAGGCAACTTAACAAGACCCTGTCTCAAACTAAAATTTGAAAAAAAAAATAAAAAAGAGCTGAAGATGTAGCTCAGTGCTGCCTGAGTTGAACACTCAGTATTGTATATACAAACAAACAAGTAGATAAACAGCATATTAGATAAGATTTGCCCAAGAAGTGACAGAAAATATTTCTCACCATTGATACCAAAATTAGCATCATCTTTGTCTAATAGAGGAGAAATCTGGGGTCCACAGGTGTTATGGAAGTTAAGAGAAGTTAAGTTTCCAGCTAGTTGGAGCAAGGGATCTGAGGAGCCCCACCCAGTACAGACTGGAAAGGTGATCTGGGATTGTGGATGTCACTGACCCAGTGCTGGGCTGATGGATATTAGGCACCAGGTAAACAAGTCCCTGTGGCCTGGAGGAAATGGGCCTCCTTCTCCTGACAGTCTTCCTTACTGTAAGCCAGTATTCAAGCTAGACTTGCAGAGGGCAAATCTTCCCAGGGGTTTGGCTTCTCATAGAAGTAGAAGTCATGAACTAATAGTATATTCCATTTGTGCTTTATATCAGGAAAAATACAGAATCCCTGAATTAGGTGAGGACCCTAATACAAACTCTAAATAAATTTTTATAGAAAATTACATTTTTTAACAACCCGCCTTTTTCCTCACCAACCTAGAATTGACACACTTTTTTGTATTTTAAGACTAATTATTTACGAGAGAGAGAGAAAGAAAAAGAGAGAGATTGAACCCAGGACCTTTGCACTGAACTCCACCCCCAGCCCATGTTTATATTTTATTTGAAGACAAAATCTCAGTCACTGAGTTGCCCAGGCTGGACTTGAGCTTGTAGTTCTTCTGTCTCAGCTTCCCAGAATTCGGAGATTACAGGCATGAGCCATCATGCCCGGCTCCAATTCTTCACTACTTTCTACCCAGTTACTGTAGATACAGTAGATAGCAACTGTGTTCCTCTTCCTTTACTATGTTTTCTCTCTTTGCCTTGCAAGATTCATTAAGCAGTTACAAATCTATCTTATCTTCCAACAGAAAAGCACAGTTCTCATTTAGCAAATGAATTTTGAACTTCTAGGAAGAATTTCCTATTGGGAGAGGAAAGGTCAGTTGGTCATTATCACAGTAACTTTCACTTATCCAGTGACTAACATGTCCCCAGTACTTCTCATTAGAGTGGCTTAAAATCATAATCCAATTTTCTCCATTCCTGATAAAGATATCTTTGATCCAAAGTCCTTCTTTTCCCTTTCATGTGGAATATTACATGTTAGGTATTTAAAGAATAGCAGGACAAAATCTATTTGATAGGGAATAAACTTGTTTCTTCTGTTGAAGCCCTCAAAGAGCTAATTACACTTTATGATTTTAAAAAGGCTCTGAGATCATTCATGTTGGCAGGGTATGAAGGTGGCAATTCAATAAATAGTCATTTGAGTTTTTGAAAACACAAACAGAGAACATTGGTAGATTTTTCAGTATATTATTTTTTAACATATGGAATCAACAAAGATTTTTATAATTAGTACTTCATGCTAACAAAGGAGAGTTAACATTCTGACCAGAGCATAGTTAAGGTATCTCATTCACCCTTTCTTTTCCCCTCCCTTCCTTCCTTCTTTCCTCCCCCTCACCCACTGTCCCTCTCTCCTTTTTTTTCTCTCTCCCTCCCTCTCTCATTTCTTTTAGGTACTGGGGTTTGAACCCAGGGCTTTTGCACTAAGCTACATTCTCTGTCCTTTCTTACTTTTTAGTTTGCGATGGGGTCTTACCTGGACTTGAACTTGCAATCCTCCTGCCTCAGTCTCTGAGAAAGTGCTAGAGTTATAGGCACCACCCCACCTGGTTTCATTTACCTTTGTTAGCCCTGAGTTCTAGTTGTAAAAGATTTTTGTTTAATTTCTTTAAAGTGACTTTGGGCATATGCATCAGTGGCCTTAGAATGTTCAGACCCAGCAGCCTGTTATTAAGGAGGGGATTAAGATGTGGCAAACATTTGTATGAAAGGTCTACGTAGCACCATAACTCAGTTCTGAAAATTTGTGAAAATTCTTAGCATTTAATAGTTTGTTCAAAATTCATAATGATACATTTTCCAAGTTTTCTATACTATGATTATGTTAGCCTTAAAAATTTTTAAAGCTAAACTTAAAAAAAATGTACTGCAGCAAATTGAGTGGTCTGGTTTGGCTGGAGCACAGGACCTACTTGAGGGGACCACAGGAACAAGACAGAGTCGTGTGGGGTGGGAGCTGGGAACTGGCAGTGGAGAATGTGGTGAAAGTCTACAAGGACTCAAGAAACCAGAGTGTGAATAAGGGGCGCCAGGTATTTGGGGTGCTTCTGGGAGACCTTCTTCAGTACTGAGTGCATTGAGTTGGTGATGTCACCCAGACATCAAGAGGAGTTTTCAGTAGTTAGTTTTAGAGCCTGGGAGAGCAGGGGGCTCATCACTCAGACTCCCTGGTGCATCCATTCCCTCTTCAGCATGGGTTAGGCACTTACTGTGTGCCAAGGTGTTTTAGTCAGCTTTCCCATCACTTGGACATAATTCCCTGCACTCGCAGCTTAGAGGAGGAGAGGTTTGATTTGGTTCATTATTTGGGAGATTCAGTCCATGCTGAGCTGGCTCCAAGGCAAGAACATCATGGCAGAAGGGCCTGGTGGAGGAAAGCTGTTTAGTTCATAGTTGCTGGGTAGCAGAGTAGGGGTAACAGGCCAGAGAGGCAGGGACCAGGCACAATATAAGATACCTAAGGTCATACATCCAGGACTCACAAACACACCCAGGACTATGCTCTTCCAGCCCTCAGGGTGGATTCCAAAATCAATCAAATTGACACTCTACCCTAACCACCACACAAAAGCTGGACTGTCTTGCAAATGCAAAAGGGAAGGATCCTACACGCAAGTGACTTATTGAGACCGTGTCTCAAAAATATGAAATGTCTAGTGATGTAGTTCAGTGTGAAGGCCCTTGATTCAATCCCCCCAAAAAAACCTCCCACTGTAACAAAATGTTCCCATGTTTACATCTTTGGGCTGTAATCCCAGAAGTCACATCAGCCAGTCAAAGAGTCTGAGCAAAATTGCCACAGCTCTTGTTTTGTTGCCTTTTACTTTATACTTGCCTTAGAATTGCTGTTTCTTAAGATCACCAGAATGACTTTCTTGGTCTAGATTCTTCACTTTTGTAAACTGGGAAGCCATGGATCAATGTGATACCATATACATCAATGGTGGTCATCACTTCCCCAGTCTTCCAAACCATTGATCTCTAAAGCAGCCTTTGGGCGGGGTGTGGTAGTGCACACCTGTAATCCTGATATTTGGGAGGTTAAGGCAGGAGGATTGCTGAGAGTTCAAGGCCAGTCTGAGTTACAAAGTGAATTCAAGGCCAGCTGAGCTGCATAGTGAGACCTTGTTCCCAAAAAAACAAACAAACAAACAAAAAGCCCATGGCTATTTTGGAGGACTCCTGAGACCATCCTTCAGATCAATTTGCCATGTTCTGCAGACACTTTATTATAAATGATTTGCCAGCAGCATCTTACCCATTCATTCCAAACTCCCACTCCCCAAGTCCTGGTAACAAATGAGGCTGAGGACCCTGGAGGGAAGAAGGCATCTCCCTGTGGGGGCCGGGGACAGCTCAGAGCCTGCTGTTGTCCTCTGCCTGTTTGCACCTCATTTATGCACCCCAGGCTGTTGGCTGCACTTCAGAGGGAGCCCCACAGGTAAAGAAAACAGAGATAAAGGCCTAGGGAAGATAAGATGGCCATAAATTTTAAAAGCAAATGTTCTGGCACTATCAATTATCACTTGTTTTCAAATATGCATAGAGTGGATATTCCAGTTTTTTTCCCCCAAGATCTTTTAAAGAATTGTGCAATCCGTTGTACCTTAGCATGCTGTGTTTGGTGTTTGAAAACTGTCAAGGGCACAGGTTGAGTACATAAAACCCAGGGCTGGCTTCTCTCCAAGCTGAGCCCACTGGACTGTGACGTCCCCAGAGAACCCTGTTCCCCAGAGCCCTCATTTTAGTCAGCAGTCCCGTGACACATATGAAAAGATCTAGAGTGTCTTGGACAGAAATACAAAATCTTTCTAATTCTTCCGGCTCTTAAAAAAATTATTATCGCATAAGTACTGAGCTGTGAGTATTCTGCACTCTTCTCTCCAAGGAAAGCTGCTGCTATTGATAATTCATTGGGACAATAAGGACCTAAGAAGTGAACATGTAGGTGTGGCCTCAGCTGACCTGTGGACTCTGTTCTCCCTGCAGGTGTCAGCAAGGACCACCCCTGCAAAGAAAACTGTGCTTGTGCCTCCTGCTCCCTGCGGGCCCCTACCATAAGTGACTTGCTCAATGACCAGGACTTATTAGATGTGATCAGGATAAAGCTAGATCCGTGCCACCCAACAGTGAAAAACTGGCGGAATTTTGCAAGCAAATGGGGCATGCCATATGACGAACTGTGCTTCCTGGAGCAGAGGCCTCAGAGCCCCACCCTGGAGTTTCTGCTGCGCAACAGCCAGAGGCCGGTGGGCCAGCTGATGGAGCTGTGCCACCTCTACCATCGTGCCGACGTGGAGAAGGTGCTGCGCAGGTGGGTGGAGGAGGAGTGGCCCAGGCGGGGGCGAGCTGACCACCCTGACCATCGCTCACACTTCTAGAGTCCCTGTCCTCCTGGCGAGGGCCTCTTGCACACTGGAGCAGCTACAACCAAAGCGGAATGTGAACTTGTTCTTTTTAAGAGTTTGGGATGAGGACGTGGAATGGTAGATGCTGTTTTCCCCAAGGCTGGCGGTTTTGTGCAGGGGTAGTTTCTGGTTTGGTGGCAGATCATTTGTTTTTTTGTTTTGTTTTGTTTTTGTCTTTGCACATCTCATTTAACTTAATATTTGAATGTGGAATTGGGGAAGAATATTTTAGAGACTTACATAAGGGCCAACGGCCGTAATCGTTGTGGATTCATGCCATAATGAAATAAAATGGTCCTTTCAACTACTGCTGAAGATTTCAGTGGGACCCAAGACTGTTGCTGGCTCTAGACATGGGTACATTGTCACACGCAAGCACCTTGGTGACCAGTGACATGCACACCCTAGCAGAAGACAGCAATAGGAAGTTACCCTGTTTTGTCTCTTTGTTGTCATTCTGTTGTAAAGTGCTTAGGTGATTAATAGGGTGCTAGTACTATGTGGACATATGCTATGGACCACGTGTGTCATCTTTTGTGTTCAAAATTGTATACCCTGTACACCATCTGCAATGTCAATTGTTTCAGTATTTTTCAAAGAAATACAAAAGTTGATAGTTACTGGGAGGGCAAAGTAAAGAATCAGGGTTTTATAAGTAACATGGGAACGGTATTTGACAAAGAATACTACTCAAAATGCCCTTTGGTTATCCATGATTTTTTAAAATTTACTTTAATATGTCTTTTTCTTCTTTTATAGAAGGTGGAGCCTTTCATCCCTGAGATGAAACTCAGTGAATTAATAAGTAAAAATCAGCTGGTCCATTGTGGCACTGCATCTACCTCTAGCACCTAATGTCCCAGATTAAAATAAGACTCACTGACACTACGGGAGAGGGTGGCCATGCAGGGAAGCGTTCCAGCTGATGAGTTAAACTCCAAATCCTAAAGGATTTTACACCAAATGAAAAGTTTGGCTTAAAGAATACTCGATATTCTTACTTGATCCTTTAAAAAATAGGCAGCAATGGGATGGGAGGGTTTGTAACCGAAGAAATCAGATTTTTTAGGTTCTTTGGGGGCAAAAACAGAGACAGAGGCAGAGCTTGGTTTGGTTGACAATTCCACAAAAGTGCTATTTGGTTTTGGCCATGGGCTTAGGAAGTGAAGACCCTCTACTCAATTTGTGGAGGCTTCTATGTTAGTGCCCAGTTAAACCAAAAAGATGAATATACTACTAGGTACAATAGAAGGATTAAGATTAACTCAAAAGAAAATTATTTGCTAAACCACCATGTTTTTTCTGCTAACAATTATGGTGGTTTTCATTAGGTTACTAATCCATATCAGCATCCCTGCCAAATGGAAATTCAAAAAAGCAACCTCTGCTATAGAAACTCATTATTTCCCAGCTAGTGGTAATCATACCTGGACAGATTTATCAGGTAAATACCACATATTTTGCCAAATATAGTTAATGTAACAGCCCATAATAAAATGTGATTAAAAAAATAGATTATGGGCTGGGGATTTAACTCAGCAGCATAAGCGCCTGCCTGGCAAGTGTGAGGTTGTGAGTTCAATCCCCAGTACCAAAAAAAAAAAAACCTGGGAAAAATGTGATGAAGATTTCCTCATGGAAACCCAGTGCTAGGTTGGTGATTAGTTTCTAATTAAATGCAAGTTCTAGATGTCACACATTTCTAAAGTAGAAGGTTTTGGAGGACTAGCTCGGGTTAATAGGTCCTTATCAGCATAGCTTCAAAATGTGGGCCATGCTCACACATTTCAGCTTAAAAATTCCAGTCCCAAAACTGACTTTAACTGAAACTGTTCTCAGATCTATCTGCAATACAGCTACTGTTCTTAAGTGTCAGTTTGCCTTTTTTGAGGTCAAAAATGTCAAGCAAGATTCAAGGGAATCAATAAAAAATAGAGTTGGAGGGGCTCCTTTGTCTTTAAATTCAAGACAACAGGAAAGCTGTGACCAGAACACACCACTTCCTTCTCTCCACCTGCATCATCATCTCCAGAGTCTTGATTAGTAATAATTTCCACCTCTGGGTTTACCGCCACTAAGCTGCCAGCATGACTATGAAAGCTTTTAGCACCTTTAAAGTCTTTTTTTAAAAATCCCTATGACAGTTGCATAGGGAAAGTACTGTGGTGGAAGGAATTCTTTTAAAATAGAGGAATTGATACAAATTTGCTGTTTTGATGTGTGCCATCATTACACATATTGGCATCCATATTGATTGGCATTTCCTTTGTTAGGATTTCAAATTAATTAGCATAATATTAGCAGAAAGAAACTTAACCAAATGATTTTCAGGATTACAGTTTACTTAGGCTCTAACTTTGATTAAATGCAAGGTGACTTTGATCTGTGTTGTATCCAGAAATATCAAACAGTAATTCTCAGCCGGAATACAAATATAAATCGGTTGTGTAATAACTCCAATTTTTCTTAAAGTTAATTTATAGTAAACAAGTGTTGTAATAGCATAAACACACTGATACTTTACAACCAAGAAAATGAAGTTACTTTGTGACAAATTGACTGAACAATTGTTAACAGTTGAGTTCATTGACCCTGAAGAGCTCTGTTCATCATCTGTCCCAGAAATCCACGCTAAATTGACCCCACTGTGAACTAACCTGCTTAGGATGAGGTCCTCGTGCTGAGAACAGTGAAATCTCTCCAGCGAACTGTCAGGACGTACAACTCCCATTTATATCTGTGATGAGTCTCTATGGAAGATGCATTCTACTTAGTTGCAGTAGAAAAGTATCAGATGAAAGATAAGAGGAGGCAAAGCCTCACCGGATACAGGGAACACAGCCACACGCAGGGACACCCACGCTGGAAGTGGGGGACAAAAGTAAGGCATGAGCTATTTAGAATGATAAAGTTTAAATTGTTAGGATTTACATTATGCGGAGATTTACCATCAATACCAAAAAATAATAAAGCTATGAATAAATCATTTATTTTGTGGCACCAAATAGTAATGATTCAGTCATACAGAAAATTGTGGCATTACACCAAAGACTCTGCTCCCTAGTTAGTCCTAAGAAATAATTTCTGTTGTGCTGCCCTCTGCTGGACGATAAAACCTGCACCTCATCCTCTCGCCGGCTGGAACCAGCTTTCCGCTGAGCACAGCTGTATGTCAGGATCCTCATGAGCAATCTTACTAAGAAAGGAAAAGGGTCATTGCTTTCAGTTTGACAGATACAAGCAGAATGAGGGCAGCGGAGCTCAGGTGGGGGACCGGAGCCTGGGGGTGCCCAGCACTACACCCTTGTCATTCAGATCAAGATATGATTGGTCAGTGCAGAGCAGTCCCTGAGTGAGTGGGAAGCACTCTGGTGGACCTTTCCTCCACTGGGACTCAGGGTTAGCTGTTCATGGATATGTTTCCCTCTCAATACCTCAGGAAGTGGCCAGGACAGCACTGGCTGTGATGCTAAATGGCCAAGGGACTGACCTCCCTTACTTACAGCAAACGTTGACTGGAAGCTTCAGTCTTGCCCCTCCTCTGTGACCTGTACTACTAAAATACGCTTTTAGTGCAAGATTAATAGCTAAGGCCTAGCAAGTTTCTCTCCTTTTTTCTTTGTAAATGAATAAATATGTTTTGTTTCATTTTGAGGATATCACTATCTTCTTTGTGATATTTTTTTCCAGCTTCTGCCCCCTCAGTTTTAGAATTCTTCCCACTTTGGGTTCCTGGCATTGCTGTTTGTGTTACTTATTTTTGAGCCATTCACTCTGTTCTCAAGTCAGATTTCTGCCATATGCCAATGGCCTTCACTCTCTGCTGCTGGCAGAGCCCTGCTTGCTTTTCATGCTTACACATGTTGGATTATTCCTCCTCGTTAGTGATACTTAGGTCTGATAATGTTAAAGCCATTTTCTACCTTTGTGTCTTAGTCATCTTCCTATCACCGGACACAGTACCCAACATCTACAATCTAGGAAGGAAGAGACACTTATTTTGGCTCATGATTTTGGTCCGTGGTCCGCTGTCTCCTAGGAAGCGTCATTGCGAAAGGATGGTAGAGGGGCCTGGGCAAAAGAAACAGTAATCGAACAGAAAGCAGAGAAAAAGTGGCCAGACAGCAGAGAGAAGGGAGAGTCAGGGAGAGAGATACACCCCCAAGGGCATGGCCACAGTGACCACCCTCTTCCAACCAGGACCACCTCCGAACAGCGCATTAAGCTATGAATTTATCAGTGGATAAATCCATGATGAGTATAGTGCCCCGATTCACCTTCAAACACACGTGAGAATTCTGGGAGGCATTTTAAATCTAAATTGCAACACCTTGTAACTGAAATGCACATATCTACTCATGCCCAAGCAGTGTGTGAGAAATACTTGCTCTGTTCTTCCTCTGATTTCCTGCCTGGGAGTGCAACCCCTCATCTCCTGGGTACTAGGCTGTAACTGGATAAAGAAGACTCCCACCTCCTTCAGGGATAGAAAGGATCACAACCAAGATGCTGGGCCCAGTGGAACCTCATAGCTGGTAGATGTGGCACCCTAGCTACCCACTGTCTAGACTAGACTGGAAGCTGAGCTGTCCCCCTTTTTCCTGAGGCTGTGGAGGGGCATGGGTCTGGGGAAGGAGATGACTTTGAGAAATCTATGCTATAGTCAAGTTGAAGCAATCGAAACAGTTGACAGGCAGCTTGAAATGAAGTGATCGGGTGGACCATCCCTTCTGGAAATGGAAGAAGGAAATGGAATGGAATGGAAGTGGAGGGAGTGGAAGAAGCATTTCTCAATGCTTCCTGAGCTCAGCCACATTCTTCTGTTTTATGTGACAGTCTAGTGACCAAGGTTCTCTGAAGCACATCCTTGGAGAAGCTTCAGGCAGGGCATCTCCTCCAGTACAGGGGATGCTTCTGAACTCCACAATCCTGCAAAGCTCACTTTGTATACTTTGTGCTGTACCTTTTAAGCTGCCTATGTTTTGATCTGTATGATTATGTTTTTCTTATAAATAAGGAGAGATTTTTAAAAACTATAATAATGGGTGCTACAAAATTAAAAATTGATGTCAACTGCTATTTCTGATTGGTACCTTTCTGTGGACTGCCACATTGTCATTGACTCACGTGTTCTGTTGGTCAGTTGTCAACCTGGTGGGTATCTAAAAGGTGTCCTAGATGCTGTTGGTGCAGATACATTATGTAGCTCTATCCTCAAGGAACCGTAGGCCAGGATGAGTCATAGACAAGGAGACACAGGACTGGGGAGAGTGGGGCTAATGTGGCCTAAGATCTTGCACAACCAATCCAAGAAGTACTAAGCTAGGAAGGTCTCTAGCCATCCAGTGTCTCAAGTGCTGTCATATCTGGCATGAAGGGTGGTTTCATAGATACTCACTCTTGTCCTCTGAGCTTCCAAATAGCCCCATCTATCCACTTGACATATTCAACTGGGTGCTTCACAGGTACCTTGACTTGTCCTGTCCTAAGCTGAACATAATCCTTCATAATCCTCACTAGAGAAGTTTGGAAGTTGTGTTACCATCCACCTCATTACTCAAGTCATCCTTAACACTCTCCTTTCTTTCCCTGTCTCTTCCACCTCCCAATTATCTCCCAAGCTGCTTCCCTCTTTTCCAGCCTCACTGCTGCTGTCTTGACCCCAGAAGCCATTACTTGTCACCCAAGTATGTCCTCCTAGCTGTCCTCCAATATAGTTAGTGGAGCCTATCATTCTCAGCATTAACCCCAACAGTAGATTCCCATTTTGAAGATATGGTCCTTGTATTATCTTTCCTGGCACAGGGACAAAACACCTAACACCTGCAACTTAAAGGTGAAGTTTAACGTGGTTTATGGCTTTTGAGGGTTCAGGCCATGGTCAGCTGGCTCTCAGGAAGAAATAGCATGGTGGAAGGGCATGTTAGAGGAACACTGCTCACCCCAGAGCAGCCATGAATCAGAGAGATAGGGGAGGAACCAGGGACAAAAATACATCCTTCCAGGTTCATCCCAGTGACCTGCCCCAACTAGGCCCCATCTCCTAAAAGCACATAATAAGCTCACGAATGGATGAGTCTTCTAATGAGTGCAGCACCCACCATGATCCAATCAATCACTTTCCAAACTCACGGGACTTCTGGGAGACATTTCAGATCTAAACCAAAACAATCCTAACTTATCATTGTGACCTACAAAGGCCTCCTGCCCCTTCACTGAGCAGCACTTGCTCCACTCTCCTGCAGCTCAACCACCTTGGACTTCTGGGCCCGAATGGCCAGCATTCTCTTTCCTGCTCAGGGTGTCCCACACACTGCTCTCCCTGCCCAGCCCACACTCACAACCCCCGGCTTAAGCCTGCTAAGCCATCAGTTCCCACCCTTAGTGCCACTTTCTCAGCAAGACTGTACCTGACCTCCAGACTTCTTGTCTTCCAGTGAGTTACACCCAATTGTAACTGCTTGAATCCTAGCCATTGTCCCTGCATAGGGCCCTGGGTTACTTACTTACCTCCATCTTGCCAGCACTGAGTACCTGACATAGAAGACATGGTAAATAAGGGGTATGGATGAAATTAAATTTATTGAATAATAAATGAAAGACTCTCAATAGAACACAACACCTCTTTTCAATTTATGACTTTTAGGGAGGGAAAAACTTATAAATAGAAATCTTAAGATGAGGGGATTTCTCTCCAAACATCTGCTATCCTAACTTTGTGTGTGTGTGTGGTTATGGAGCTTGAAACCAGTGCCTATGCACTGATCTATATCCACAGTCCTTTTTTTGTTTTGTTTTGTTTTTGTTTTTGAAACAAGATCTTGATAAATTACCCAGGCTGGATTTGAACTTGTGATACTCCTGCCTCAATCTCCCAGAGTGCTAGGATTACCAGCATATACTGTCCCACCACACCCAGATAACTTTCCTTTATTTTGACAAGATTTACCCTCTTCCATTCATGTTCTGGGCTCAAGAGATCCAAAAAATGTGTTCTTGAATTAGACAGTGGTGATGATTGTGGAGCATTGTGAATACCCTAAAAGCTACTGGATAGTACAATTTAAAATGCTCAAAATGGTGAATTTCATGTTACATGAATTATACTCCCACAGGAGGGAAAGTGGCAAGAGAGGCAGAAACAACAGGAGCCTGGCTTGGGGCTGGGGAGAGGAAAGGGGCCAGGGGGATGAAGGATTTGTGCTTTGGGGAGTCTAGCTAAGGGACTGGCAGCTCCTTTCCTTAATGGCAGCCAAGAGACTAGAAGCCCTCTAGAGCCCCCACCACTGCTCTCTTCTTGGCTGACTCCATCCAGGCTGAAGATCCAGTGCCCGCCATAGGGTCTACCCTCCATCCAAGCCCTCTTCAGTGCTGCTCATGGCCCGTAGCTCTGGGACAGTACCAAATACTGAAGAGGCCAGGTGGCAGGGCTATGGCTGTGGCACCTGTGTGTTATAAAAAAAAATCCCACTTTTGGTGTGGTTTCAATACCCAACAACATAAGAAAACCAAGTGGACCACATAGAAGGGAATATAAATTGAAGACAAAAATTAAGTTACAATAATAGTGGCCTTCCATTCAAATTTCTACTATCTTTAAAGGAGGAGGGACAAGTTCCTAAATGTTATGGTTGCACATATTAACCAACCATCTTATCGTTTTCCTTTCTTTCACAGTCCTCTGTCTGTCGTGGGCTCTTCATTTCCCACTGGGTCCTGTGACTCAGGGGAAAGTATCTGGCAGAGATAACAATGACCTTCTGTTACCTTGGCCACACCCTTCTCTACCCCAGTCTGTGTCCTTGTGTGGAAGAGAGCTCTGCTCCATGCAGCTTCTGGTGTCCACTGAGAAGGGCAGCATGAGTCCAAAGAGCTTGTGATTTGGAGTCCAATCCAGGGCTACTGCATGGTGGCTATAGGTACACTGAGGCAACAGGAAGGGTCTCCCAACAAAAGTCACTCTTGCAAGGTCCTCTCAGGATTCTGAGCAAAGGAAATACACATAAACTATTCAGGAGCCCAGACTGACCTACTGGAAAGAAATAAGGATTTTGAACATAGTGCAATGGATGTTTCTAGAATCTTCCAGCAATGATCCTCAAACTTGGAGACCTCTCTGGCAAATAATACACATCTAACACACAGTGACTCAAGAGAGGGAACTCTGCCTTCTTTCTCTGTCACAGACCACCAGGGAGCTTTGTCATACTGATGGTTATGCTCAGGGGCCAACAACAGAGAATAACTGTGAATGGCATAGTGGGAAGAGGCCTGGCCATGTGGAGGAGGGTCCACCACACTCAAGGGAAAGGCTAGGGAATCCACAGGAGACAGGCAAGAAGATGTTCCAAGGACAATCCAGGATGTTTCAGGAAGCCATTTCTGGTTAGAGGGAACTCTACAGGCATGGGGGACCTCAAGTTTGCAGGTGGAAGTGAAGAACGACGAGTGACTTTGTTTGGTTACCTTACCATTAAACTCATCCTTTCCTTGGCTTCTGAGGCTCCATTCTCTCCTGACTCGTCTATTTCTCAGAATTTTCCTTCTCATCTCCTTCATAGGCCTCTCTTCCTCATCTGCCTCAGTAAGTGACAGTGACACCAAGTGTGGCAATTTCTTTTCCCCCTCATCCATTGCTATGCAAGTCTCTCTAGCTTGGATCCAGCACATACACTGACTGGTTACTATGACTTTATGTCTCAGGTCTATCTCTTCTGCCACCGGTACACATACGCGATTTGCCATTGATAGAAGCCCGAGGTGCTTCGAACATCTAAAGTGAACCAGGGCTCATGGCATGTAGTTATGATTCCAGTGCTCTGGGAGGCTGAGTCGTTCCTCCCATGTTTGTTTTCCCCGAGTTACCAACCTTGGTGCAGCCTGCCCATCCCACTATGAAACTGGAAATTCAACCCTGGCACAACACTCCTCTCCTTAACAACATCCTACTGAGCAGCTCAGTGGACCTGCTCGGTCCCTTCCACCCCACTCAGTATAGGGCCTCATCTCCTCTTGCCTCTCCATCATGATGGTCAGAACTGGTCTTCAGCTCCATATCCTTTACAACCTTCCCTTCTCCACAGTTCATACATGTGTGAGAGTGATCCAAGACAAAAGTGAAATCAAACTATTCCCCATTTAAATCTCTTGACTTACCTTCCATTGCTCTCTCACCCTCCTACCACCAACCAAGTAAAATCATTGTGCCTATAAGGCTGGGAGAATTTTTTTTTCCCCTTCCAGGGATATGGTATCTGTTTGTCCTGAAAACAGACATTACAGCTTTACTCAAGCCATAGTGATGAAACATCATTGTCAATGAGCCTATTACGGTTTTAAAATGCAGGGTAGAATCCAACTTAAAAACAATTTTAAAAATCCAGTCCAAGTCAAACACACTGTTGGTAGCTAGCAGCAAAATTCTGGTCAAATCCCGATGGATCTATCTTTACTTCCATTCACGAAAACAAAAAGTCTTTTTACGCAACAATCGACAGAAAATACATAATGGACATTATTTTACCTGTTCTTGGCAACAACAACTGAGCCATGAACAAGCAGGGTAACTATGGAGAGGATGTTTTGCCCCAAGTTAACACTAAGATACTAAATTAGGAAGATTTCAGATGAGGAGGAGTGGCATCACTGAAAATCTTCCAAATGCTTTATTCATTTAACATATGAGGCTACAGCTGTCCCAGCCCCCCAGGACAAGTCTCATAAGGCCCTGTCAGTCACCCATCCTCCACTTCAGAGAACAGTGTGACCCTGTCCAGGGTACCGCAACCCTCTCTGGCCCATTTCTTCCCCTAAGGTACCTGGCCAGCTTCCTCATCACAGCTAACAAAGACAGTTCTCAAAGTGGACATCAACACATTTGACTGAACCCAGAAGACTTTTAGGCAATAGTGGCTTTATAATACATTTTTTAAAAAATCATGAATCCTGAAAGTTATACTTGCAAATATACACAGTAAAAGCATCTCATTTTAATATCTCTATCTATCTATCTATCTATCTATCTATCTATCTATCTATCTATCTATTTTTGTGGTACTGGGGATTGAATGTAGGACCTTTGTTCTGAGCTACATTCCCAGTCCTTTAAAAAAATATTTTTGAGAGATAGGGTTTAACTCATTTGCTAATTTTCCCAGGCTGAGCTGCCCCAATCTCTCAAAATGTTGCGATTATAAGGGTGGGTCCCCATGCCCAACTTGATGAAGGTGTTTTAATCAAAAAAACTAATGGCTAAATCTTGGAAGCAGTCCATATGTCCACAGACAGATGAATGGATAAAGAAAATGTAGTATTTACACACAATGGAGTAGTACTCTGTCCCTAAGAAAGATACTGGAGTCATTTATAGAAAAATGGATGCATCTTGAGACCATAAGATTACATAAAATAAATCAGACGTGCAATCTTAAATATCATATGGCTTCTCTTGTATGAGAAACCCAGTGTAAAAATAAAAAGCAAAATAAAAGATCAATAATAGGAAGCTGGGAGATCTTTCCCAAAGAGGAAGGGTATCAAGAGATGGAGGGAGGGGGAAGGAGGGGAGGAATAGGGATGAAAAAGGACTTGGATTGTGCCATGTACATGTACCAACTCCACACAAGGCATATGTACATCATGTACTGCAAACATGTACCAAAAAATGGGAAAGGAATCAAGAGATAGGTGGAGGAGGAGGAGAGGGAAGGGGATAAAGAAAGAAAGTAAGATGTGATATGTACTTGTATAAACTTCCCACAAGATGTAAACATTTTGTATTACACACATGTACTAATGAACTAAAATTAAAAAATTTATTATAGCAAAAGATACATTGCCAGTAATCTCCCTCAAAATACTCCCCCTTGCTTCAAATACACTTACCCCATTGTTCTTGCCATTTTCTGAAGCAATTCTGGAACTCTTTTGTGTCTTTACAAAGTGGGATTAAGAACAGTGAATGCTGTTACCCAGTGTCATCCAGTGGAAAGGCAGCCTTGTGAAAGCATCATGGTGTGTTCTCATTCACCTCATCTACCAGCTCTGGCATGGCTCCTCCCCAAAGTAATAACCATGAAAGGTTAACATTTTGCATGGATCCAAGAAATGGGGGTAGCTGTAACAGTACTACTAAAGATATTCAAAAGATTTCAAATAAATGTGTCTCAGCTTTAAAGCTGCATGCTTCCCAAGGAAGCAGGAACAGCACTTATGCTTAAAGAGCGAGCCAGGTGTGAGCGCATCTTTCAAAGCATCACGTTTCTGCCCCACAGCATGGTGGTGAGGCCTCCAAGCAAGAGGAGTATGGGCTTCAGGAGGCAGCTGAGTACTTGAAGTTCTTGCACCCATGTGACAATCAATCATGGCAGGAAGCCATGCTACCTGTTATATCCAGCACTCACTGCACTAAAATACGGAAGTGCCCTGGTGCCTGTCCAGGCCTGAGAGCTGGGTGAAACACATTTTGTATGCAGTCACTGGCCACCTTTTCAGGCATCGTCTCTCAGCTGCACCTGTTTCTGCTTCCTGTGGGCAGGTGTCAATCTTAGAAGGGTGTCTGCCTACCCTAAGGGACAACCTTTTGTGTTCCTCTCATTGCAGGATGGGAGAAACTGGCTGAAGGTGGCATGGGAGCACTGGGATTGTGCTGAGTTTTAAGGTTTATTGCCTTCACCTCTTCAAAATTGCATTAGTCACTCTTATTGCTGAGACAAAGTCCCTGACAGCTGAAGTCAGAGGAGAAGAGGTTTATTTAGCTCAGAGTTCACAGAAGTTTCAGTCCCTAATTGGATGACTCTAAGGCAGGGTGGATGGCCAATAGGCATTGCAAAGGAGAAAGTTTGTGGTGGTCATAAAGTAGTAAAGCAACAAGTGACGTGGTTGTTTTCCTATCTGTTGTATCTTATCTAGGCTACTTAAGCAGGTAGCACTCACACCTTTAATCCTAGTGTCCTTAATCCTAGCACTGCACCATGAATCAATTGCACACTCTAGATCCAGCTACCTCTGGAAAAGGTCCACCTATGACTGCATGAAGCTTTGTGAGAACATCTAAACACAAGCCATAACAAAAAACTCACTTAGTTTCTTTCTTTCTTCTCTCTCTGTTTTTTGTTTGTTTGTTTTGTTTTGTCTTTTTGAGACAGTTTCCCTGCATTTCAGACTGACCTTGCACTCATGTTGTAGACAAGGCTGAATCTCAAACTCACATAGATTCTCCTACCTCAGCCTCCCAAGTGCTGGGATTACAGACATGTGCCACAATGCCCAGTTTACACCTAGTTTCTAAATGAATCCAGCTCCAATGCCTGAACTAGTGTCCGTTCATAGTTCCAAATCTTCATCCTTGAAGAACTCCAGGAGAGGGTGAGGATGAGGCTCTCTAAAGAGTTGCCATCTATTAGAGGAAATTCCAGGGCTAAAATAATACACTGTCTAAAGGTATATTAGTTTAAACTAGATTTACAGCCATATCCAAGACCCTGCACTAACAAATGGTCCCAATTCTAGAAATAGCCCATCTTCTTATGGCCTGAGTCTGTTCTGCCAAGAGGACCAGTGCTAGCAGCTGGCCTGGAATCTACCAGGAAGGCACCTCTTAGGGGTCAACCCATGTGAGGGAGAGTTCTGATAATATTCCCGAGCTGAATGGCTCTGATTCTAGGGGTGACATTTTGTCATATCTCTGTCTATAGTGTCTGTAAAATGGATGTATTTTATATATGTTGGCTGGGTTTTTGAAGATAATAGAAGGAAGAATAGGATTCCTGGAGAGCTGTTGATCTCAAATTCCAAGCCCTACACCATAGTCTGACATGGGCCAACAACAGCTTTCCATTATTACATGAACAGTTTGATGAACTGGTCTACAGATTAAGAGGATGATGTCATACAGATCACATGTGACATGTGGGGTTCTTTCCTGTGGCTGTGAAATCCAGATGTTTTCTTCCTTAATCATGTGAACTCGAAAGTTTATTTCTGTTACCCGGAAGCACTTGCCTGCTGCAGAAAATAGCATCCTCCACCCTTTGACTATCATGTGCACCTTCCTTGTAATGTAATAAGAGCACCAGTGAAATGGAGGCTAAAGTGAAATTGCTTCTTTAGCATATATACAAATATATAGTTTCTGCTTATCACAGGGGAAAGAGTAAACACACCCACAGGGAAAAAAAATACCCACAGGGTTGAATGTAAAAAAAAAGCTTGTGAAATAAATGTTTAGCCAACGAAAATGGCTAAGCAGATAGCTGAATTATAGAGAAAAAATGGATATAACCATCAAAATGGGAGGTTGTGGGTAATTTGGACTCATTCTGCACAGTCAAAACTGGACCACATGTACTACTGTGTACATGAGAACAAGGTGGACCTTAGTCCACCCAAATCCTGCTACTGGGATGGGGAAGCAGGGAGCAGCACCAGCCAGTGTGGCACACACAGCAGACTGAGCTTCAACTACCCATTCCCTTCTGCAGCTAGCTGTCCTTGTGTATGACATGAACAATGCCCAACCCTGTGACTTTGCATTAGTGTGTTCCAACCATCCAGGGAACAAAAAGTAGAAAAGTAGCCACTGCTCTGGGTAATTACATTCTCAGACCCCTCCCAATCTGCTAGAAACTTGCTTGCATTTCTGTTCTCAAGTGGCAGCTGCCAAGCCTCTTCCTGACTCCTATTTGAAATCCCCTGGGCTCCTTCTTGAATCCTTGACCTTGGCTCTCCGCCTGACTCCTGATCCTGATCCTGCCTTTGGTTTTGGCTTCGGTGCCCCTGTCGTCTCTGGTGAGAGATCTCCCACTCCTTCCCCTCTCCCAGCATCCTTTTCCTACCAAAATGGCCTGGATCTCCTCCTAAGGGAAAGCAAGGTCAGGATTTGCTTGGACCCCTATCTAGACAGAGACTTCCAAAAGTGTGGGCCAAAATAAACTCTCTTTTTAAATTGATTTAGCTCAAGTATTTGTTGTGGTAATGGAAAGTTAACTGTTAAATTTGGCAGAGGCTAGGGAAACTAACTTACTATTCTGAAAATCCCTAAGTAAAGGAAAAAAAAAACTTATCTTGCCTCTCTGGTATAAGCTTCACATTAGGAAGACCAAAGAGTTGATGAAAGTAACAGTATTTTCTTATTAAATTCCTACTAGTACATGTAAGAAGAAATGATAGAATTGATACGTCATCATTTTTAATATCCCAATGAAACAATCTAGAATGGCGATGACTATCAATATCTAGACACTAGATCACCTGATCAAATTTGGGAAATTTGTAATGGATGGGGCAAACATAAGAAACCACCCACTGGATTCAAAGTTTTTTTTTTAATTTAAAGAGAAAAAAAAGCATGTAAAGGGTAGAGATAATACAGAATTTCAAAAAAAAGATAAACAGTAAGAAATAACTAGTTGATAAATTACATATTGTCCTCTTAGAAATAGTTGTTCAAGTTACAAAATTAAAGCATACAAAGTAGATAGTCAAACAGTGAGTGTGTAAACAGCTACACATATATGAGTCTCTACATGTATTTCCATTCTTTCTGTATTAGAGGGAATAACAAAACTTAGCAAGACAAAACAAAACAAATTCCTATAAAAATATGAAACCAAAAAGTCGTATAAAACAACAGTACAAAGTGATCTACAATGATTTCTGTGTTGTTTCTTATTATCTTCAATGCCTATATCATCAGGCATAAATGAATATAGCAGTATAATTTAATATAGCAGTACATAACAATATTAGTAAAAATAAAACATTGTAGACAGTATAAAACTTCAAAGGCAGGTAATAATCAAACCAGAGTGGGTATTCTAGTGAATCTTGTCATCTTAAATGCAGTTGCCTATACTCTCAGACATGATACTATCAATCATAACAGCTTTGAATAAAATCTATCAATACAAAACAGCGATCCAACAAACCAGATTCAATTATGATCAGTCATGGTAAAACTGTGTAGGTTTTACATAGCTTTAGATTGACTTAATAGGAAGTTAAGGATGATTACTGTACTATATCCCATTATTTTTGGGATTACTGTCTGTACCCTCAAATCTAGTACAGGTAGAATGACTGGAACAGAATATAATACATCTAAGCAGAGTAGTGTGAGTAATGTGGGTTTTAAATCCTGGTGCACTATTAACAATATAGTGTATCAAGGCCATCTATGTTAGAGATTCTAGTTATCCTTCTCTGCTTCATTTCTGCTATGCTATTTTTCTGCCTGTTTGTCTACTTTTCTCCTTCATTCTACTGCCTGCCCCACTCACTGAGGCCTTTCTGCCACTGTTCCTAAAATCCTGGTATTTTTTTTCTCTCTCTCTAGAATGTCCTTCAGCATTCTCTGTAGGGTTGGATTGGTGGTCACAAACTCCCCCAGTTCCTCTTTTTCATGGAAGGATCTTGTTTCTCCATTAATTTCTAGTGACAGTTTTTCAGGGTACATCAATCTGGGCTGGAGGTTATTGTCTTTCAGGGCTTGGAATATTTTGCTTCAAGCTCTTCTTGATCTGATGGTCTGTGTCAAGAAGTCAGCTGTGATCCTGATGGGCTTACCTTTATAGGCAATCTGTTTCTTTTCTCTGACAGCTTTTAATATTCTGTTTTTATATTGAATTTCTGGTATCTTGATTATCATGTCTGGGTGTAGATCTGTTTTTGTTGTAGGTGGCTGGAGTTCTGTATGCCTCACATAATTGAATGTCATTTTCTTTTCCCATGCTTGGGAAGTTTTCCTTAATTATTTCCATGAATAGCCTTTGTAATTCACCTGTATGTATTCCTGCTTCTTCATTCACATTTCTTATTCTTAAACTGTAGCTTCTCTTGTCTTCTTCTAGCCTTTGTATTGTTACTGCCTGTTTCCTTGTTATTTTTAAGAGATCTTTCCTTTCATGATCACACATTGCAAACTTGTCTTCAATGTATCTTTAGTTTCTTTTAAGGTGTTTTGCCATCTTTCAATGGAGTTTTTAATTTCCTGGTAGTCTCTTTGAATCTGCTTCATGTATTCTATATTTTCTTTATATTCTTTATCGAATGTTTCTCTGTCTCTCTCCTTTTTTTGTGTTCCTCCCTTCTTCCATCTGTATCTTCCTGAGAGATGCTCCCTGAGAGCATTTCTTTTATTACTCTACTCATTTCTTGCTTTACCTGATTTAATATTTTCGTTTTGAGCTCATCTACAAGGTCCCGAAGATATCTTTTAATGTCCATTGAAGCCATGTCTGCTGTTGTGTGTTTGCTGCCCTCAGTTTCCCTTGTTTTTCCCTCTCCTGGATCAAGGCTCTCAGGGTTCTGGGCTGGGGGCCTCCTCCTGCCTCTCTCTCCTGTCATGGTCCTGGCTTCCTCCACACAGGAGTACAAGGGAGTTCCCAGCCCCTTCCCTGTTGGCCACGTTTCCTCCTCCGAAGCACGCTGGTGAGGGACCTCTGCCCTCTCCTGCCTGCTCTTATCACTGAGGTGCAAGCAGCAGCTGCCTATGCCTGCCCCTCCCCACCAGGCCACCCAAACTGCAGAGGCCTTCCCCCGGTTAGTGCTTGCTAGGCACAGGGCATTGATTTGGGATGGTTCATTGGGTCCCAGCCAGGGGCAAGGCCCAGTCCAAGCAAATCTCACAAATGTGCTTTGGGGAGGGAGGAACCAACTGAAGTCACTGTTACTCCCAGTTCAGGCTCCTCCTGCCAGATTCCAACATGTCGCCAATTTGATTGAGCCCTTCCCGTGTGTGTGGGGGTCCCAATCCCAGCACTGACTGTGGATTAATGAAGGTCCCTTTGCTGGCTCTGCTCTCCATTGGGCTCACCAACCCCCGACTTCAGCACTACTGTGCTTCCCGTGAGTGGCAGTGGGAATGAGTTTGGGATGGCTCTGCCGGCCACAGAGTCAGGCCGTTGCAAACTTGGCAGGTCACTGTGAATGAAAACACTGTGTCTTGTACTTTCTAGCTGTTTCAGTTGTAGTCCCGATGTATTTGACGAGCTTTTTTATGTTTTAATTTCTTCCTGTGTCAAGAGGATCCATCTCCCTCTGTCTGGGTCTCTCCAGGGTGTTTTATTCTGGTGTATGAGTTGTTTCTCCTGGGAGGCTCTGTATTTTGTTGCTCACTGATTGGCCATCTTGCCTTCTTCCCAAAGTTATTTTTTTTAAAAAGGCCACCAGACTTTTCTATGTTCTGATGAACTGCAATTGGAAGTACCATCACCTGTGAAGTCTTAGGGCCAAAAGCTGAACCTGAGGTCTTATTAAGCCTTTAAGTGTAACAGTTTTGAAGTTTTTACAGATTAATGAGGCCAGAGATAGGCTTTCAAAATGAGCCAGTGGTGGGCAGGAAGTGAGTGAGGTATGCATGAAACAAGACTGGCTATGTTAATTGCCAGAACTGGAAAAGAAAAGCAGAGGAGTTCACACCACACACACTTTTTTTTTGTTTTATTAAGTTTTTGATTAAGCACTTGGACTCAACACTTTTTCTATTTCTCAATGTCTTGCTTGCTTCAACCTGTCACAGAGAATCTGTTGAGTTCCACTTGTCAGTTATTTTATAATGAGCTGTATAAATATAAGTTGGATATGGATTAGCTCCATGCAAGAAAGGTTGGTGAAATACTGAGACAGGCTTGCTAAGGGGAGACTTTCTGTGCATTTCAGAAAATTTACAGGAGCGAGGATCACATTAACAGTTACTTGTCTGCAAGCTTTTCAGGGGTTAAAAATGGGACAGCATCTCATCATTTGAACTTTTACCATTATTGCCTCAGACTATAGAGACTAAGAGTTCTGGCTTCTAAATTCATGGCATGAAATATTAAAGCAGCTGTTTAAAATTCTTCGTAGCATTTTACTAAACCTAATCATATTCCAAAATTAACAACTTGGGGCATATTTTCCCAGCTCTGGCACAACAACTTAAATGATTGGAGGATCAAAAATTTAAAGAAAATTATAATAAAAAAATAGCTCAGCAATACAGTAATAAGCAAAATCATTGCCATAGTATATCTCTTTCTGAAACAATATGATTAACATCAGTGACAAAATATGGCAGGTGTCAGTTAAACTTTCCAGGTAATAAGAGCACATACACTGTACAATTTGTGAGTCTAAAATTGTGTGACTTTTCCCCCTAGTTTTTAGAAAAATTTATTCAGTACATATTATTTCATATTTTCCTTGCAAGATAATATTTTCCAGTCACATTATTTATATATTTTTTATTTAAAGAAAAACAAAACAAAAAGGGTAGAAATAATGCATAATTTAAAAAAATAAACAGTAAGAAATCACTAGTTGATAATTACATATTGTTCTCTTAGAAGTAGTTGTTCAAGTTACAAAGTAAAGTATACAAAGTGGGCATTCAGTAGATTGCAAACAGTTCTGTTCAACTATCCAACAAAAACTTAGTAATATGGTTATCAATCCTACACGCTTAAAAAAACATGCAGTTATATCCTTTAGAGCACTTTCTTTTCCTCTCTTTTTTACAATAGCAATTACACATTTTGGTTTTATTACTCCTACATTTCTTATTGCTTTTTACACTAGAGACACAGTGTGATATTTATAAATATGATTCTTATTTATTTCTCTAATGAGGATAGCCTCAAGTTGTCTCCATTTGCCTATGAAGGCCTCAAGATCATCCTTTTTTATGGCTGAGTAATATTATATTACATAAAAATACCATATCTTTTTCATCCACTCTGCAGTTGATGGGCATCTTGGTTGTTTCTAAGATTTAGCTATTACAAATTGTGCTGCTATGAACATGGGTACACATATATCACTGTGATATGACCTTTTCAAAAATACCCTGGAGGGGAATAGCTGGGTTGAATGGAACTTCCAGTCCTAGTCTTCTGAGAAATCTCCATACTGATTTCCATAGTGGTTGCACAAGTCTACACTCCCCCCAACAGAGGAGCAGTGTTCCTTTTTCCCTGCCGCCTCGCCAACATTTGTTACCAGTTGATTTCTTGATGGCAGCTATTCTTTGCGGAGTGAGATGAAATCTCAGTGTTGTTTTAATTTGCATTTCTCGAAAGACCAGCGATGGTGAACATTTCTTCATGTATTTATTTGCCATTTGTATATCTTCATCTGAGAACTATGTTCATCTCAGATGCCCATTTTTGGAGAGAGTCTTTGAATTTGGGGGCTTGATGTTTTTCAATTCTTTATATGTTCTGAATATAAGTCCTTTGTCTGAGGGGTTGCTGGCTAAAATTCTTTCCCACTCTGTGGGTTTTCTTTTCACTCTGTTGGTGATTTCTTTTGAAGTGCAGAAACTTTTCAATAATACGAGGTCCTAGTTGTTGATTCTTCAAGTGTTTCCCATGCAGTTTTGAAACTAGATCCGTGCCTATCACCGTGCACAAAACTAAAGTCTAAATGGATCAAAGACCTAAATATTAAAACAGAAACACTAATCTACTGGAAGACAAGGTAGGTGGAAGTCTTGGAGACATAGGCGTAGGCAGAGAATTCATGAACAAAACTCAAACTGCACGGGAAACATTTCAAAGAATCAACTGGAATCTCATATTTCTGTATTTCTTATATTTTTTTCCATACTGGGGATTGAACCCAGGTCCACCTCACTGAACTATATTGCCAGCTCTTTTCTGTATTTAGAGACAGTATTTTATTAAACACTAACTTGTTTAGGCTGGGATTGAATTTTCAATCTTCTGCCTCAGCCTCCCAGAGCGCTGGGATTACCTGTGTCACAAGCACCACCATGGTTTGTGATATAACGATTTTTGAGATAAATTATAATTGTGGCTTCTTAGTAATGAAAGAGGATGATAAATATAGATGAAAAATAACTAGATACAACTAGAAGTGGTGCCAGGTGGGCTGGGTGGTGCATGTCTTTAATCCCAGCAGTTGGGAGGTTAAGGCAAGAGGATCACTGCAAGTTCAAGGCCAGCCTGGGCTACATGGTGAATTCAAGGCCAGCGTAGAATAGAGACCCTGTCTCAAAAAAACAAAAAATCAACTAGAAATATTCTTTTTATCTTTGGAATGCTAAAACAATTATGGCATATCATTTGTAATAGCATGTTGCTGTTCTGAATTGATATCTATAACTTTTATTCCTGTTTTCTGGGCAAAGTCATTTAAAAAATCACCTCTGTTCCCATTCTTTTTTTTTGGTGGGGGGGTCTTTTTGAGACAAAATCTTGAGCTCACTTTGTAGCCCAGGCTAGTCTTGAACTTGCAGCGATCATCTTGCCTGTGCTCAATAGTTTCTCCTCTTTGCAGGTTACCCACATGGGTCTGGTCAGCAGTATGCTGGTAAATATTAGAATTCAGTTTTCAAAAGGGGAAAAAATTCTAACATGTAACAGCTAATTTCAAGGTATCAATATGTAAGAGATGATTGGTGGGTCTTGCAAACGTTTGTGGATTATGAATAGCATTTTTCTTACATGAAAAGCAAGACTGTTTTACACATAAGAATCCTGTTTTGTGAAATTTTTGTTCCTATAATTTAAAATATCTAACAAGTCAAAAATGTAGACGTTCTTATTGTAGCTCACTTTTAAAAAAAGATTAAAAGCACCAGTATTTGTCTTTGAAAGAAAAACAAGAAAACGGAAATCTTTCCTTTACCCCACAGCTTCCTCAGCTATGATGCTGACTTCCTCTTTACAGCAAAAAATTTTAAAGTATTTATGGTCATTATCTCTACCACTTCTTTGCCTTACATTTTCCTATTACCTTCAGTTAGTCACTAATGACCTCCATGTTGCTGAGTCTTGGCTGTTGCCCTTTTTCTTGGCTTCTGTGACATCATTCTCAACAGGTTGCCATGGCTGCACCTTCCTAGTCTCTTTTACTGTTGCTTTTTTGGTCCTTTTACCTCCCTAGGGCTCTGTTGTAGCTCCTTTTTTCTATCTATCCTACATGACCTTATACATTCCCATAACTTAACATTTTTCCTTTATCTACTATGTTAAGAGCCTTAGTTTCCTAAATACACTCTTATTTCCAAGAGCCTTAGGAACATTGCTTTAGCTATCTCTTCAGCTAATGAATGCACTGAGATGTATTTATGTCAACTTATTTGACCTTGTAAAATAAGACCTATGTAGAACCAGGAAAAATCATAAAGACATTCAATTGCTCTTCACTTTGCCAATACCCTAACATACCAACCTAACATTTAGGTGTCTATTTCATGCAAAACACTCCAGTAGACTCAAAAAATGGGTAAGACAGGTTCCTTTCCTCAACTCACATTCCAGTGGAATAGATAAAACACACAGCCCAAGGCAGTGTATGTCAAAGGTTAAATTCAGCTATTCAACTGGACCTTGAAGAATGAATCAAACTTAGGGAACAGATATGCAGGAGAAAAAATTATAGTGAATAAAAACATGTGTAATTAAAATAAAAAATATAAACAAAAGCCAAGGAGAAAGCCCAGGGCTGACACCAAAACACGACTTTCAAAACAAACTTGTTTATAAGGGTAAATAGTAACTCTTGAGGTCCCTCATATGAAATAAACAGTACACAGCACAAGCAGTCATTCAGAGCAGCTCGTTTATATTTCTCTTTATTTGTATGTTTCTCTGATGTTTTCACAGCTAATGGGTCAAACTATCAGCCAACGTGGGGTCCCTGACTGAGTAGCTGGGAACTGAGCACCTAAAATGTTCAAAATTGGGCTCCATGTAATTTGTTTCCGATGGCAATATCCAATTTAGAAAACTCCAAATACACAAGAGAACTGGCGACAAAGTCATTCAGTGGCTGCCTGTCCCGGTTATTAGCGAAGAGGAGCCGCACAAGGTGGGGTCGTCTCGTGCGGCGCGGTGTAAACTCTGACTGAAACAGCCCAGGACGCAAACAATGAAAACCCTGGCCACCGCTGGGTCCTGGCGGAGGTCCCAGTCCCATCGTCCCTCCCAAAGTCCAGAGGCCGGGAACAACCTGCGAGCAGGCGGAAAGCGCCTGCAGAAGCACAGACTCCACCTTTCTTCCATTCCCTCCCGCCTCTACTCTGCCACAGGGGCGAGGCGGCCAGGTGTGCCCGGGACCATTTTAAAGGCACACTCTTTGTATGCGCCCTTCTCTGTTCACCCCACAGGAAGCTAGTCGCCGTCGCAGTCCCTAGAGGCTGTTCAAGAGGCCGAGTCGGGTGGCGATCAGCAAACAACAGCATACAAAAAACCACGACGACGTTCTGACTTCTAGACCAAACCAACTGCAGATCCAAGCAGCGCGAAATCGGAAGTTGGCGGGGATTGACTCCCTTTACTTCCCGTAGACACCCGGGACGCGGGACCCGGTGCCCCGACGGCAACCCTCCGTGGACAAACAGCTCCAGCAAGCTCAGTCCTGGGTAAGTCGGGTGATTCTGGCCTCAGTGATGGCATTGGCAAGGGGCGTGACTGCCGTGGTGGTGTGCCGGCCGAGGAGGGATGAGGATGTTGCTACCCTAAGTCAGTTTGGTGAATGGGACCAGGGGTTCAGGCATCCGGTTTGGCGGCGGCGAAGCGGCGACTGTCAGAGTCGCGCCTGGAAAATGAGGGTCTTCGGGGGTCCTGGTCCTCCCTGGATAGCCCTGGCCTGCGGTAGGCTGAGATGTCACCTCTCTGATAGCCCTCCCACTCCCATCTCCCGGTTGCTCTGCCTGCTGGCGCTCGGCCCTGGTCAAGCGACACTGCCAAACGGAGGAGAGGACAGTTTTTCTAGGCATTTCTAATGGCAGACTTCTGTTTCTCTTCTTGACTCTACGCTTAGTGTAAGATGCTGAGTCATTTGGTTGCAGCCCTGATTGTCTCTAACGCAAACCCCACCGCCCCCGCCCGAGTCCCCTGACCGTCTTAAACCTCAGATGACGCGTTCTTGGGAAACAAGTGCTGAGACAGCGGGACCCGTTTGGGTACTTCGGGGACGAACTGTTGAACTCTACGGAGTTTAAACTGGACCAGTCTGGTCGTGACATAAATTATAAATGTGGCCGTGGCAACTCAGTCTTCCGTTGTTTTTACTCTTATTTCACCGCGCTGAACGAAAGAAAATTGTTGAGGTTTTGACTAACATGTGAGTTAGTGGGATAGACTGGGGTTATATTTAGGTAGTAAACCGAGAATGGTGCATTTTTTCCCACCAATAAAGAAAAAATAATAAATCTGGTCAATGTACATTGCCACATAGTTTGAGATAATTGCCGGAAGTAAAATAAAGGAAGCTCTAGTTTCGTTTCTCTTTTTAGTTCTGCGTAGAGTCGCTTTCCCCTAAGCTATTTCGTGTTCTAGGAAATTTTATCTTTAAAATGTGTTTGATGAATTCCCTTCCCTTTTTAGCAGCAAAGAAAATAGTATTATTCGAAGGATTGGGTTTTCTCCATCTTGATTTATTTGGAGGAGGAAGAGCAATCCCTTCTATTAATAATTATAACCAACACATGGTAATCACTGTTCTACTGTTTTGGCTCATAACCTACCTATCATGTGAAGACTGTTATTAGTCTCATTTTACAGACTTGAAATAGTAAATGAGTACTTCTGATAGCTGTATAGGACTGTTTGATTTGTATTTGTTATCATTTTGTTTTAGGTTTTGTATGTGAACCTAGGACCCGAGGATTCTAAGCAGGCACTCACTATTGAGCTATATCCCTAGCCTAGTATTTCGTATTTTTCAGTATTCCTGTTCTAGAAATCTACTGATGTATTTTTACAATATTTTCTACACTCATAATCCAAGATTATTTACTCTATGAATGAAAACTCTAGTAAGAATGGGGGTTAGATCTTTGTAATTACATTCTATTACTTGGCAAATAGCAGTAAAATAACTTATACTTTAAACGTAAAAATTATAATATGAAGAAAAATAATGCATGCTTATCTTTTCATTTTGATTTTACACAGGACAAGTATTGCAGTTTCAATCTGGATAACCTTTACATGAAACATTGTTAAAATCTTATTTGTTGAAGAGAGATTCCAATCAACAAAGTCTACATTAAATTGGAAAAGAATTATGTTGTCTTTAAACGACCTTCAAAATGTCATCCATAACCCGGTAACTGATTTCTATAAAATATTCTTCCTCTATGACTGGATTGACAGCAAATCTAATTGATAATGATTATCTACTAGGTGACTGGGGAAGGAATAAAATTTGGTAAACATTTGTAAACTACCTGTTGCACTGTAAGGACTGTGGTGTCTGTTGACTGAAAAATAGAGTGGCTGTTGTCCTCTAATGGAGGAAGAGGTCACAATGACAATATGAGGTGATCAGAACTGAGTTAAAACAGAAAAAGTGGAAGTACATGGAAGGAATGCCAGGTGTGTTTGTTTGTTTGTTTGTTTGTTTTTGGTACTGGAAATCAAACTACCAAAATAGAAAATCTTGTGTTTGCTAGGCAGGGACTTATGCTGCTGAGCTATATCCCTAGCCCTGGAATGCCAGTGTTTGGTAGTAATAGGGAGGAAGCTCTACCATAAAGCATCATTTCAAAAAGAAAATGAATTTCATACTCTATAAGGTCTTACTTTCTTTTTAAATTAGAACTGTCTATGAGAATTTAACATTTCAGCTTTCTCTCTATATTTCAAAAGTGTCTTGTCTGACTTGGGATGGTCCAAGAACCCCTGAATATCTGTAATTGCTGGAAACTTGAGTGACTATCCTGGGCAGTAAAGAATTTGTTTTACTTTTATGTGGTGGTTAGAATCTGGAAATGTCTGGTTTACACTTATTTGAACCTACATTTAGGTTTTGAGGTAGGGTAGCTGCTTTTATGGTAAACCCTGTGAGAGACTCTTGGTTATTAAGGCTGGCAAATAACTTAGATATTTTAAATTATTCAACTAGGGTATTATATAAATTAGACCCAGAAAAAGTTATTTTTTAAATCATGGTTTTATTTTGTTGGCTACTAGTTCAAGCAATAAGTTTTTATCCTATGTCTACTAGTATTTGTTATGAAGGCACAACTGCAATCTTTTGGTTTTCATTTTGTTAAAGTTTTTAAATTTTTGGTCCATACTTGTGACAAACTGTCCACATTAACTTTTCTTGGAAAGATATAACTGGCCTATGTATTTTATTTTATTTTTTTTATTTAGCATAGTTCCATCAAGGGCATTTTTTCCCTGTGGATTCAAATTTTGCTTTGTTTTGTTTTCTTTTTTTGAGATCAATCTTATAATATAGATCAGACTGGCCTTAAACTCACTATGTAGCCTCAGCTGGCCTCAAACTCACTCAGTCCTCCTGCCTCAGCCTCCTGAATGCTGGAATTACAGGTGTTGGCCACAATGCCAAGCTTCCTGCATTCAGATTGAGTGAATTATTTGGAAGACAGTTTAATTAAGTTCAGACTAGAGAAGCTGTCAGTGAAATCTACTCTTTGGCAGTTCATTATCCTCCCATATATTTTACTAGTTTTTTTTGTTTTGTTTTGGTACAGGGGATTGAACTCATGACCTCACATTTGCCTGACAGGTGTTTATGAGGCTGAGCTTAATCTCCAGCCCTGTTGTTCTTTATAGAATTCTGATGTGATTAAGTGCTAGCTAGCTAAGAAGTTACTTAGAGATTAGACAGATGGGTTGTTTCTCCAGGTTAATAAGCTGCTCGTCAACATTTCTCCTTCCTGGCAGTGAACTGGGATGTAAGGCCCTGGTTTGACAGGCCTTCTCACTCCACATCCCTGTGCTGAGCTCCCTAAGGCCACAGTCAGCTTTGGTGACTCCCAACAAAGAATTATGCTCATGGCTATGATTTATTGCAGTAGGAGATCATGCAGCAAAACTGCAAAGGGAAAAGGCACAGGAGTTGAAGTCGAAGGACACTGGGTGGGGGGGCGTATTCTAAGGTCTTAAATCCCCCAGCAGCAAGTGTGACTCACATGTGAAATGCTTGTTAGGGAAGCTTTCGACAATCTTTGTACCCTGGGCTTTTACTATGGGCTGGTCACATATGCACTCTGTCCCTTGTACATACCACAGTTCTACACTCCCGGAGAAAGCAGATGTTTATCAGAACCATATTGTTTACATCAACAGCCAGGTATAGGCATCTAGCCTTATTGCTTAGGTGGGTATCTTCTAAAATTTCAAGTTTAAGTACTCAGTTCCTTTCTCCTTGCTGGGACACAATACCCAGCACTTTAAACGAGAAAAGGTTTATTTCAGCTCACAGTATGTAGAGGTTTCAAGCAGATGGGTCCAAGGTAGGGTGACATGGCACAGGGCCAGGGTAGAAGAGAAATAGTCCATAGCAAGGCAGGCAGGAAACTGCAACAGCAAGCCTGCCTTTTTTCTGTGCCTTTGTATTCTATCCAGGATAAAGCCAATTGGTTGGTGCCACCTGTATTCATTATCTATGTCCAGAACAACACAAAGCCAGTCAATGGGCTAATCCAATTATTACACCCTTAGTTCACATTCATATACCCTTACATACCTACACATTCACATACCCACATTTACATACTCTAGATTCAGCCACCTCTGAAAAGCTCCACCTGTGAGCACCTGAGGCTGGGCGGGACACACACACACACACACACACACACACACACACACACCCCTAGATACAACCATAGCAGGTACCATTCAGGAACACACACACACACACACACACACACACCCCTAGATACAACCATAGCAGGTACCATTCAGGAACCAGGCTTGTAAGGAGGCCTTTTAAGGGAAGCAGTCAAGCCCTTTATGGTAACTACTTTTTAGACGCATCCTAATATTAGAAACTCACGGAGGCTTTCGGACTCCCCTCTCTCAGCTCTTTCCTACCTTCTTTGGTAGTGGGGGCTGAATCCAGGACCTTTTCACTGAGCTACATCCCCATCCCTATTTTTGAAAATTTTATTTTGAGACAAGATCTCATTACATTGCCCCAGTCTGGGTTTAAACTCTAAATCTTCCTCTCTCAGCCTTCCAGGGTGCTGGGAGCACAAGTATGTGCCGCCATGTCCAGCTTCTGAGTTTATGTACTTTAGTATCTAATCATTTCTATTCAGTCTTGTGAATATGAGTTCTGAGCATACACCCACTGTGTGGTCTTGAAACTCTTAGTTCTTTTCAGTAGACTTGCCCTTAGATGTCCTGTGAACCCTTCTCACTAAAAGAGATTAAAACTAAAGTCATCACCTTTCTTCTAAACTCTATTTCCTTCCCAGCTTTATCAACTTGATGGATCTTGGAGACTTTGAAATATCTCTTGTATCTGTCTCCTCTCTGGCCCACCCCGGTCAGTGTCCATTCCCAGCAACTTGTTTTTTGTCCTTAGCGCCTCCTGCCAGGCTCACTAGAACTCCCAGGCTCCCTGAGTGGTGTCTGTGAACTCTACCTTTATTTCTCATTCTAGAATGGGATCCTGGCGCTACCTTTCTTTAATGCTCCCAGGTGCCTTCTCTCCCTAGTAGGTCTTGTTTCCTGCCTCTCTGCCTTTGTAAATTGCCCGTGCCAGCTTTCTCAACCACATTATACCCAACACACATCATACCCACTTCTTAGACAATCTTTGGCTACTCAGTTGAGATTCTTTATCACATTTTCCTGAAGCATTTATTTGACTGTTACTTACCGCCTTGTTTTTTAGATGCTGAATTGGTCAGGGTTAGTAGTTGCAAGAAAGAAGCAGATTTAAGCAGAAAGGGACTTTGTTAATTTCTACTGTGTAGTTCTCAGACTGTAGAGGACTGAAGAACTATACTTAGAGACTACATAGCCACAGACAACTTTCCCCATCCCTCCCCCCCAAAAAAAATTGTGCCAGAAGACTGCTCCCATGAAGAGACATCTGTTGTCACAACTAGATAGATATGGGTGGTACTTTGCCACTGGCAATAACACCAGTGCTGCTACTGCTTCTGGGCCTGGTGTAGCCATTACCTTCTTGCCAGAGTGAATTCTGCATCATCATGGCCTCTTACTAACACTGGTCCAACTTAAATTCTCAGCTGAGAATTCTCATGGGCAGTGCTGTCACACACCTTTGCCCATGTCACATGAGAGGCATTTGCCAGAAACAGAGTCTAATGTTTAACAGCCAAGCAGAATGTCACATTTCTGTCCCTTTTCTCACACTAATTGTGGGAAGAGGCTTGATACTTCAACAAGCTTGTTTTCCTCATCAGATTATAGTAAGTCCTTGATTGACACACATTTGGGTTTTGAACTTTCACAGAATGAACAGACCTTGCATTATGAGCATTCATAGATGCAAACAGATAACAGAAGTATCTCACATGTCTGCTGGACATTGTCACTGTTGTGCTGCTGTGTCTTACCGTACAGTGTGATAGTGTACAGTAGTACAGTGCTCAGTCACAGCTCAGAATGTCTGGAAGCAAGAGGAAAAGCATAGTGATGTGGAAGGGATGCTAGGAAGCGCAAAGTGATATGCATTGTATATTTGTGTCAAAGATGTACAAGACTCACTTTGTTAAACTTACAAATGAATCCAACTTAGGAACATCCTCCCAGAATGGAACTCATTCATAGTCAGGGATTTACTTATTGTATTAAATGAAAGTTTTATTTCACAAAGCCTACAGCCAAATAAAAGTGACTATCAGTCTGGCATCTTCTTCCAGAGAACTCAGCAGTTTGCAGATATTGTAGTGCCTTAGCCCTGTTGTTGCCTATTGCTGTTTGAATAGTAAAAATGCCTTGGAAAACTCTAGAATCTGAGCAATTTATGTGCCGCTTTTAAAAATGTCATATTTCTTAATTGCTTGGTGAGTCATTTCATTTATGTAAATGAAACATTGTTAATATTTTTTTCCTTTAGACAATCCCCTATGTTGGCACCATTTCTGAGCAGCTGGAGCCTGGATCCTTGATTGTCATCCGAGGCCATGTTCCTAGTAATGCTGAGAGGTAAAATCACTATGTTAGATGAAAGAAAACAAGTCAACTGTTTTTCTGTGCTTGTGGGATAATAATGAAAGTAATATGAGAGAGACTACTTTGATATTTTGAATCCTGATTTATTTTTATCTTATTTATTTTTAATTTTTATTTTATTTTTAATAATAAATAAGATAAAAAGGCAGCCTCAGGAGAGTCTAACATCTCCACAGAAGTTCTTTAGACTCTTGTCAGTTGGCTTTCCTCTTCTTGCTTCCAGCTCTGGACTCTATCAGTTAAGATTGGGCCCAGCTCCTTGGGGCTGACACCCAGGCGTCTGTGGGTTAACCAAGATAAGGAAATGTCTCAAGGAGACACCCCAGCTTTTGTAGTCAACTCCTGCTGTTGACTAGTGAAGCTGTCTCCTGGCTCTCATGCTCTTCTCCCTGGAAGAGGCCTTATTCTAGGTCTCAGCAACTAGAACTCCAGTTCCCTTCTGTGTTTTGAGTAGCTGGGCAGTGTTCATGGCCATGGGGTAGAATTGTTTGGATACAGGACAAGTTCCTGCTTGCCTTTGAGGCACTTCACTTCTGTTTTGACCAAGCGGGGACCACACAGACAGGCCTGGCTTCCAGGGAGTGGAGAGAGGGAAGTTTTTATTCTGGACCTGTTTGGACCCAGGGACTTTGTTATGAAGAGAAAGATGAACTGAGTAACTATTTAGGCCATGCAGGTGCAGGGACAAGTCATTTGTCACTTGGCCTGAAGGCTGGCTTTGGCTGGGCTTTTTCTCCGCTTGCCTTCTAGAGCTCACGCGGTCCCTCCTCTGTCCCCCACAGATTCCAGGTGGATCTGCAGTGTGGCAGTAGTGTGAAGCCCCGGGCTGATGTGGCCTTTCACTTCAACCCCCGCTTCAAACGGGCCAACTGCATTGTCTGCAACACTCTGACAAATGAAAGGTGGGGATGGGAAGAGATCACCTATGATATGCCTTTCCAAAAAGAAAAGTCTTTTGAAATTGTGATCATGGTGCTGAAGGACAAATTCCAGGTGGGTCCAGGTGGAAAAGAATGGGACCTCCTCACTAGGGGTTAGTGCACAGGAGGCTCTTCCCATGCTGAGTGTATATCTGAGACATAGCCTGACTCTTCTGCAGTGTGATCCAGGCACTGCTGCCTTCTCTCCTGTTGTGACCCTACTGTGGCTACATCTTCTGATTGTGTTTTCCCTGTGTGGCTGAGTTCTGAATTTACACTGAATCATGTTATTATGGGAGTGAATTATAACTACCACCACTGTCCAAAGTGTGAGGCATCTTGGGGGATCAGACAGGTGGAAACCTCAGCATGTAGACAAGGAGTGTGAGATCAGATCTTGCCAAAGGATGGTTCTGTAGGATCTAGAGGGCATCCAGGAAGTGCTGTCCTTGGCATCCGACAGCATTTCATACCTCATGCCTGAGTATCAATTAAGATTTGGCCCAGCTCCATGGGGCCGACACCCAGGCATCTGTGGGTTAACCAAGGGCAAGTGCCTGAGTGTGAGGCAGAAGTCAAGTCTTTCAGTCTTCTATGTTTGTTGGCCCTGAAGTCCCCAGAATTGCCTTGACTAGGACTCCCTTGACCCCAGTGAGGACTATCACATGTTGGAGCAACTCTTCTGTCCCTTGGCCTTACCTTCTTTGTCCTTCCAGCCTGATGCCTATGTCATTCTTTTTCATGGTTGTCCTGCTTCTGTTGTGTTTGGTTTATCATGTGCTCACCCCCACCCCATTTAAACTCCCTGAGGTAGAGACCCTTCTGGGTACTTTCTTGCATGTGCCCCAACATGGTCTCTGCCATTTGGAGTGAGAAGAGGCAGGGGTGGCTTCTGTCTCACAGAAGCTACTTTTATTGTTTCTACACAGCTGTAGCCTGTTGAAGTTGAGATTGTTCCTATAATACAGATAGAAAACCCAAATCTTAGATCAGTTGGGATTTTTTTTTTTTTCTTTTTGAGACAGGGTCTCGCTATGCAGTTCAGGCTGGCCTTGAGCTCACTTTGTAGCCCAGGCTGGTCTTAAGCTTGCAACAGTCCTCCTGCCTCAGCCTTCGGAGTGCTGGGATTACAGGCGTGAGCCACCATGCCCAGCTAGTTGAGAATTTTAGAATGTGGACCTCAGGGACAGTGTGGGGGATCAGCTGGGCAGATCTTACTGGGTTCCCAGGCTTCCAGGCACCTGTGAGGTCCCAGAGGACCTCTCACCTTGCAGGGTTCCTGTGCCTGCACAGATGTGCATGTGTGTGTGCTGATACTCCTGAATGTTAATGTCTGTCTGTGGGGAGATGATCCAGGTCAACAGTTTAATCAGATCTGGATTAGGAATCAAAAAGAACAGGAGCCTGGCTTTCAGCCAATTTGCTCAGCTGTACTTGGATTCCTGTAGGGGAAGGTATAGAATTAAACTAAAGAAACATTTAATTTTGGATAAATTCATCTGTTAACAGTGTTTTGGGGGGCCTGTCTTTTGTGTCTCTCCAGGTTGCTGTGAATGGAAAACATACTCTCCTCTATACCCACAGGATTAAGCTAGAGAAAATAGACACGCTGGGCATTTATGACCATGTGAATATTCACTCAGTTGGCTTTAGATTCAGCTCGGTGAGTGCTCTTCCACATGTAGCTCAGGGTCTTCTCTGACTTATATTTTCTGATGGAATGTCAGAAAATTTCTTTAGTTATCATCCATTGAGAAAAAGTAGTATAATTGTCTGCCTCTTTGAGTACTGATTTCTTGGAAGTGACTCTTTCAGACAATCACATAGTGTTCATTGCTAGGGCTTTCCTGTCAAGGATCTCAAAACCAGGAATAGCCCTAGCAAAACAAACATCTTTTTAGCTGGATAGGGTGTATTTAATTTGCATGGGAGTACAACAGAGTATTTCTGTGTAAGACAGTTTCCTAGAAGTGGGTTGTCTGATCAGAGTATTTACATTTTCAGTTTTGTTAGAAACTATTTACTTGTCCCCCCAAAGGTGAATACCACCTGCACTTTGAGCAACCGTGGCCATCTGCTCACCCTATTCCTTTTTTTTTGTTTTGTTTTTTTTGAGACAGGATTTTGCTATGTAGTTCAGGCTGGCCTTGAACGCACTATGTAGCCCAGGTTGGCTATAGCACAGCAGTTCTCCTGCCTCTGCCTCGCAAGTGCTGGGATTATAGGCGATTCCTTGTTCCTGTTGAAAATAGACCTTATTCCCTAATGCTTAGCAGTTTGGAGAAGTGGCCTAGGTCAAGTGCATTTTTGGATAATATTCAAGTAGATTTTCACATTTAGTGTTATTTATAATTTTTTGACATTTTAAACAGGGTTTTTTTGTTTTGTTTTAAAAAAATGTTCTTATGGATGCTAAAATTAATCTGTATTATCTTTTCTCCAGGATTTACAAAATACCCAAGCATCTACTCTAGGACTGATAAATATGAATAGAGAAAATGTAAGCATTAAATCTTTTAATGAACCTCTAGTTTAAAATAGTCTTTTTAGTTGTCATGAGATGAGAGAAAGGCTGAATGTTTAAAAATTATATTTTTAATATGAGGCCACGATGGCAGCAATCACGTAAAGAAAGGCGCACACTTCCGATGGTCCTGGCACTCTTGGTTTTCATTGATGTTGAACCTGTCAGTTTACGTGACCTCAGCAGCCATTCTCATGTACAAAGCACCCCTCACTCCTGACGGTGGAATGTTCTAGCATAAGGCATTGGTAAATACTGCACATTAGTCGATGTGTGGCAAGTGAACTTGCCTAAGTGTCTTCTCCGCCTCTGGGAAAAGTACTGTTTAAAGACTGCATCTTTGCTGTTCTTACTAGATAACATGAGTTCTTAACCCACTCAGCACACTCCCACCCTGCAGGTAGCATACAGTCTCAGTATTTTAGGGGACCCTGGGAAGAAGATGTGTTTGAAGTTCATGTTTAGTCCTAGGAAAAATTGTTTGATGGTGAAGGATAAAGGACTCAGATAAATGGGACTGTTGGACTGTGTTCTGGCCCATGGAGCCTTTTATATCTCTACAGCACTGTGTCACACCCAGGTCCTGGCCAGGCTCAACTCAGCTCAGTGGATTCTTGAAATTCATGGGGGTTACATTTCTAGAGCACCTGCAAATTGTGAAAAACCATGAATTTGATATGGTCAGAAAAATGCCTATAAATGCCTATTTTTATAGTTTAAATCTTAAATCTGCTGTCTCCGGCAATTATGTAATTTAACTTAATAAAATCCTGAATTAATAAAGCCTTAGAAGGTGCAAGGCATTTTGGTGGCGTTTTAGGGCTTTAAGAACAAAACCAAAAACTCTCAAGATAGCTACAAGTGGTACAGCAACCTTACTATGCAGGCATGCTGGTGTATCTGCCTGAGATGGGTTACAGGGCAGCAGCCAGTTATCAGTAAGAACTAGTGGTCTCAAACCTGCTACTTGCAAGTTTACCACCCCCCCATACACACACACAAAGAAAAAAATTGCAGGGGATATTTGTGGTTTCCACAAAATTGCAGAGGTTTCTGCAAACAATTATTAGTTAGGTTCTAAGTAAATATCTGAACAACTGAGGCTGCAAACTCAACCAGTTTCGCAGGGCATACTGTATGCATAACCAACCAGTTCAGACCACCCATGATACAGAATATGAATCTTTCCTATAAACATTTCCATTTTTATTTTTCTTCCCATAGGCACTAAAGTCTAGCATTTCACAGTTTGTAAGTATTTTTGCCTCTTTATTACCTGAGCATTTTCTAAAATTGCCTAGAAAGTGAAGTTTAATGCTGGAAAGCAGCTTCATTCTTTCCATGCCTTACCTTAGAACTGTTTCCCTACAGCCTAGTAATAGAGGAGACATTTTAAAAATCATACCACAATCTGCATACAACAAGAACAGAGATTCGACTGTCAATCACAGTAGGACTTGCACCAAAATGCTACCTATCAACTGTTTGTCAAAGGTTTGAAGAGCACAAAATTGTCTTAACTACATATAAGAATTAAGTTATAATTGGCTGTCATGTTACATGTGACCCGCTGCCCCAGTAGAAGCCCAAAGTGGCCTCTCGCATTTGTGTGCTGTCATTGGACAGATACATGAAAACCAGGCTCATAACACTGAGCCACAGGTGCGCATTTCCTTACCACCAGCAGCCCCTTCAGGCAGGACACATCACTGCCTCTGACCCCAAACCCTGGCAGCTTTGCCAGTGTCACCCAAGCAGATGGCTCAGGTCTCACCCCATGTCTGCTGTCACTGAGTGTGTGCTGTGAGCCAGGTGCAGTGCTGCTTCCCGACCCAAGCTGGGACAGAGCAGATGTAGTTTGTACCCTCCTTGGGCTCACAGGCACTTAGCTAGCCCTGGTGTTCTTTGGAGTTTTCTCAGGAGATCCCTTCCTCCAGCTTCCTGTTTCTGATGGTAGCTTCTTTTCAGACCCTACCCTTCGAAGCAAGGTTGAACTCCCCCATGGGCCCTGGACGGACTGTTGTCATTAAAGGAGAAGTGAATATGAAGGCCAAAAGGTCAGTGTTGCTATGTTACTAGTGACAGTGCTGGCACTTGCCACCTATGCCTGTTACCACCTTGTACTCACGATGGTTTTAGGGGTTGCGAGGGTGGCCAGGGTTCTGTGCCAAGTAAAAAGTGTTAAATGACAGGAGAATGAATAGCACCACTTGGCTTACTAGCACTAAGTCTTCCCAGCCAGCTCTCAGCCTCAACACTGATTTTTTAATAATTTCAGTTTTCAGGTAACGTCAGTGGAATGCAGAGTTGAAAATTTCACCTTCCTCTGCATCTCATGTCCATGTACATGCATGTTTTATATAATTATAGTTTAACCCTTATTGTTAGAATTGTAAAATTTTCCACTACTGTCTTGTGTTAATTGGGTTCCATTTTTTTCTCTTTCAAAAGCTTTAATATTGATCTAATAGCAGAAAAATCAAAGACTATTGCTCTACACTTGAACCCACGCCTGAATATTAAAGCATTTGTAAGAAATTCTTTTCTTAATGACGCCTGGGGAGAAGAAGAGAGAAATATAACCTTCTTCCCATTCAGTCCTGGGATGTACTTTGAGGTAAGATTATATTTTTCAAAAATGAGACAGGGTCTCACTGAGTCACTAAGTTGCCCAGCCTGGGCTCATACTTGTGATCCTCTTGCCTCAGCCTCCCAGCATGCAGGGATTAGAGGTTGTGTTCCCCTCTCCTCCTTAAAATCAAATTCATGTTTTTACCAGCTGTTCTGAACATCAGGCACTTGCAAGGGACTTGCTGCTCTGCTCCCTCCTAGACCAGGGTCTTTATATGTCCTGTGCCTTCTACTTGTTTCCATCTGAAGAAGTTTACCTGGTTTCACTGTTTCTTGCCCACTTGTTTGCAGTTTGTTGTTTCTGCATTCGCTCTGATATGATACAGATAATTTACTAGGGATTGTTGTTGACTTTCCCCCTGCATTGAGCTGAAACCAATGAGGCTTTCCTTCTGAGCTACGTAACAAGAGGTTGTGCTTTATGTTTTCTTGAGATTTTATTGAATGTCCATCACCCAACATCCTTTCCACCTAGTTGAAAAGGTGACTCTTGGGAGATACAATCCCATTTCTCTGTGTAGCCGTACAGCTGACATTGTGGTCTGCTATTACTGCCACTGTTTCCCCTCGTGGTCATTTCCATGACACTATCAGGAAGATGAAGACCCTGTTTGTGGCTTTACATTCAAAGTTTGTGTCTCAGTTTGGCCTCTGGGCAGGTGAACAGCCATGCTGTGCCGCTGTTTTCTGAAGCCTTCAGGGTACCGAGGAGTGTGGGTAGAATCAGGCTCAGTGTGGTGTTGGAGGCAAGGGTTAGATGTAAGGCAGTGTGAAAGGGTACAGTATACCTCTGCAGTCATGGTTCAGTTTGTGGCATCATTTGTGGATTTTTCTTTAGAACTTAATGATTGTTTGTGGAAACCCCTACAGTTCTGTAGAAACTGCAGTATCCCCACAATTGTTTTTTGGCAGGTTTGCAGGTAGCCAGTATGAGAACATTAGTTATTCTTGCTGCTGATTGGCTGCTGCCCTGTAACCTATCTCCTGGGAATGCACCAGCATTCCCACATCTTTTTTTTGGTACTGGGAATCGAACTCAAGACCATATGCTTGCCAGGCAGGAGTTGTGCTGCTGAGCTACATCCCCAGCCCTTTCCTTAACATGTTATACTGCATGTAGCTATCTTGGGTGTTTCCCGTTTTGTTGTTCTTAAAGCTCTAATATGCCACCAAAATACCCTGGCCCTTCAAAGGCTTCTGGCAACGGGCCTAACTGCCAGAAGATTAAGACATTCCATGAAAAGGATGACTAACTGGATTTGCTCTGGGACTACAGTTATGCTGCAGTAGCACAGTAGGTACATATAGGCATTATTCTGACCATATCTGACATGCATGGTTTTTCACAATTCACAGGTACTCTAGGAATGTAACCCCCCATGAATTTCAAGGCTCTACTGTATTTTGTTGTTTTCGATGGAGTACTCTGAAGGGCTGCCACAAGTGATGTCTGGCAAATGCTAATTGCTCCATGGATGCACAGGCTTCTCGGCTTCAAAGGGCTTTTACCAGGCTGAGGCCACAGTGTGTTCATCAAGAATGGAAGCAGGAACACCCAGCAGATGTGCATTCCTGAGACAGGCCCTTGAGCTTCTCAAATTCCTTATTACTTATGGCCCTAGAGTTTGAGGCAGCAGTCAGGATCTCAGACCACTGGTTCCTAATTTGCTAGTTGAAATCAACTTCTCTGCATCAAGGTCAGGATGTCAGCAGTTTTTGCCCTTTCCTAGTTCCCAAACATCACGAGGTGGACAGCTTCCTCTTTTCTCTGGAGTGGGGTATGGAGGGGGTGTGCAAGGAAAGGAGGCTCTGGAGGCCCTGGGGCTGGTATGGGGTTCCAAGCATGTAACAGATCTTTGAGTGGGTCCAGGAAGAAGGTGCCACCACAGAAGATGATTGTTCAAATCATAGAAGGGAAGTGGGCTGCAGTAGGCAGGGAGAACTTCTCTGGCAGAACTCACACCAAATGCTTTTCCTTTTGACCTCTTAGTGTGCAACAAACACAAATTTTACATCAAGGCAAACCACAATGGCCTGTTTCCTTCCCTTCCAGATGATAATTTATTGTGATACTAGAGATTTCAAGGTTGCTGTCAATGGCACACACAGCCTGGAGTACAAGCACAGATTTCGGGACCTGGGCAGCATTGACACGGTGGCCATCAACGGTGATATCCGCTTACTGGAAGTCAGGAACTGGTAACCATCGAGAGCCGCAAACCCCAAATAGAGAATGGCTGTGTCAAAATGCATCCCACTGTTACCACCTTATTTAAATGGCACTTGCGTAGCATTAAGTCCCGCTGTTGTCCTGAGAAGGAAATCCCACTTACGGCCATGAAGTGACTGCTTTCTCCCCACATGGCCTCTTTCAAAACCACACTCAAGAAGTATTTATGAAGTGCCTACTGTAACTCAGCCACTAACTAGCATTGAGCACATTATTTTCTGTCAGCACTGTGATGGCAGCAGGCATGCACACACGGTGGTACAGAGCCAGTGTCCCTCTTTTCCAGGGCTGTGCCACCATGTGCTATCTGCCTTTTGGGGTCCATTAGGTTATGGGTTATGCAGCTGTTAACATAAAATACTAATTCTTGAAGACACTACTTCTCCAGTGACTCCTTTCACAATGAGCATTCTGTCATGTCCCTTTTAAGAGGACTCATGTTGACTTTCCTCTGCCAGTGAATCTGTAGCATAACAAGCATGTAGCTCTCCTTGCTGAAAGCTTTACTAAATAATTATCATGAATGACATCTGAGCACAGCAGAAAAGTTAAGGCCCAAAACAAAAAACCCAACTAACCAAAAAACCACCCCCAAGCAAACAACAAAGCCATGGTGTTGACTCAGTGTTGAACTGCTGATCTCTGTTGCCACGAATTTTGAGGCACAGGCCTGTGTGCATACTTGGTGAGTTTAAGGCAAAGGCTAGATAATTCAGTCTGTTAAACATCTGTGGACAATGACAATGTCAAATGATTGTAGTGAATAGGTACTATGAGAAAGCAAAATCTACTGATGAGACCAATGAAAGAAAGCAGAGGCAGCATAAATAATGTTTGCGTGCAAACCAGCACTCACCTCTGCTCTTCTAAAGATTAGTCCAGCAGAAGCAGTGAGATCAAAACATTGTTCTGCTTTAAGCGATTAAAATCAAACCTGTATCAGCAAGTTAAACTGTTGCATTTCTGTAATGTTTCTATTATTTGAAGGGAGTTGGCAGAAGTTCATGTAGAATCTTTACAGGTCAGATCTTGTTACAGGAGATTTCAAAGGTTTAGGCCTATGGAAAATAAGCTAAATCGGTCAGATCATTTTATCATATTAACTGCTGGGGCAGAATTCTATCACTGTTTAGGAAGATTTTCATTACAGATTTGGTTAGATATTATTTGTATCCGTATATTAAAAAACATACCATTATCAATCTTGTTTCTTAAAAAAGTACTCATTGTGGAAACTGCTAGCCCTTAATTCTTTCATGTTAACTTACTCTGTCACGACTGAAGAGGACATGGTGTGTGTACATGTGTGGGGGTAGTTATAGGAGGCAAAAAGGTTCCAAGATTCCTAAGGGTTATTTCTTCTTCATAAAGAACAGCCAAATGCACAACTGAAATATCGGAGACCAAAAGGCACTTAGGAAAAAATAAAAGCCCCCTCACACTGTTTCCTGTCAAGTCTTCAAAAATTCATTTTCACTTTTGTTTTATATAAAGCTGTTAGATTCTGATAGAAAAAGTCAATCTTAAGATTTTTTAAAAGGCTATTAATTTACTAATGAACTTTATCAATACACTTAAGTAGAACTGTATATTTCTAACAAGCTTTATCTCAAAATTACAAGTTGGATTTTTGCTTAGTATAATTCCCCACTAAATTTCTGTATTAAATGAGATCAAAGGCAACTCAACCTGTGGTGCTTTAGTCACTTTCTTGTTGCTGGGACAAAACACCTAACACACACAATTTAAAAGGAAGAGAGGTTTATTTTGGTTATTTCTGACTAGAGCTGGCTGGTTTCAAGGCAGAACAGCATGACAGAAAGGCATCCCAGAGGAAAAGCTGTTCATCCCATGGCAGCTAGGAGGCAGAACAAGGGAAGAGCCCTTCCAGGTCACACTCCCCAGGGGCTTCACACCCACCTTCTAATAGCACATTCAGCTAGGAACTCAGCAATGGATAAATTACTGATGACTACAGTACCCCTGTGATGCAATCACCTTCTAAGCACATGAGACTTTGGGGGGACATTTTGGATCTAAACTACAGCATGTGGGACAGTTCTTCAATACCTTAAAAATGAAGGCAGATTTAATTTTATTTGAGCCCTCAATTCACTAGAGACCAGAGAACTTCAAAACCTTAATAATGTAGTGATATTTATTTTCTTATGTAATGACCCCATAGGTTAATGACCAGTGGAAATATGATCATTTTCAATTGCTGGGACCAACTATTATTTCCAGGCTTTTTCTGTATGTGATCAGCCAGGTAGGTGTGGGTTGTCTGACAATGCCTCTTTCCAACCTCCAACCTCCTAGAAGATTAAGGAATAAAGGAGACTGTCACAGCCCTGAGTAACAACACATTCCAGAACCACTCCCTCTGGACACACACACACACACAAATTGAGATTGAAGGGTCAGTCTAGCCGACATGAAAAGTATAAACCAAATGGCTTTAGTCAGAAGACTCAGGTGGACACTGAATGGCTGCTATCTCCTTGAGGTGGACAGTGAGCCTCCAACCTAGTTCTACATGCATGAAACAGCTTCAATCTACGTGTGGTCAGCTTTGGCTGCTCCAGTTATTCATATCTGGCCACTGGTAACATCATATAGAAAAGATGAGGACAGAGGCTTTGCAAACACAGCAGTCTGTATAAAGACAGACACCATGTCTTGTTTACTCTTCAGCAACACTGTACAAATGGTAGGAAAGGCTTACAGGGATCTTGTATAAAGCAGTCATTAAATATCTTCAGACAGTTCCAGCAAGTATAAAGGCACCAAAAGTAAGATGGCACCAAACACTCCAAAATAAAAGTACGAAAAATAAATTTGAACTCTCAACAGAGTTTGGTCCTCCAAAAGAAGTTTCAGAAGTAGCCCTGGAGTGGCTCCCCCAGTGTGAGCTCTAGCTGTTGAATCGTCTTTTGGCACTGATGTTCCACCTCTTCACACTCATCTAAAAAAAAAGAAAAAAAAAATCAAAATTAAAACCTGGGCCAGCAGTCTCCTTGCCTCAGTTCTCATAGGTCTGGTTCAACGTCCCAAGTCCTCTGGTAATGAGTGGGCAGGGGACACGCCTCCTCTCCTCCTTGCTTTCAGCCTTTTCATGGCATGGCCTTGGCAGAGACCAGTAAATTTTGGCATAGGTGGACATATCCAAACCCAAAATTCAGGTGCTGCTCCTTGAGAAGCACACGTGCCCTCACCATAGTCGGACCCAACGGAGAACATGTTCTGTCTAGGACACTGTGTTAATATCAGAGTCTTGCTCTCCTTGCTATTGTTCCTGCTTGTTGACAAGAGCAGCAAGGTGTAGGCCCCAGTGCAGCACAAACCTGGGTATTTACACCAGCCATCAGATTTACTTGTCACACCTTCTGGCTTTGCTACCATCATCAAACCATTTACACTTTCTAAGCCTCAAGTTCTTCCTTTGTAAATCAAGAACGATGGTGTTTACCCAGTTGAAGGCTTCAATGAGATCATCCATGTAAATTATCTTAATACTGACAGCACTGTGGACATACAACTGTGTCTTTCATGACACTAGACACTGATACAATAAATCCACACCTGGGGACCAAAGTATTCAATCATGTATAAATGTATGAGATTAACAATAAGCACTGTAGTATGAGCACAAAACCTCACAGGAATAGTGAAAAACCTACTGTAAAGAACCTCCCTGTGGACAGCCTGCCCATTCTTTTAAGTCTGGGTAGTGGCAGGACTAGACCTGTTGACAATTGCCCACAGCTGTCACCCAGACACATATCCATAGAACTATACTCCAGTTACTCTGTAACGTTGGGGGATTACCTTCCATCAGTTCTGCCAGGAAAGGAATGGATTCTGGGAGGAGGACGATATAATTCTCTTTTAGTTTTTCAGCCAGTGCCAACACAGTAATCAAGGCTGCAAACCGCACCTACCAGGGACAACAGTAAAGAATAAAAAAGTTTATTTATTGTTTATTGTTGTATTACCTTAAGATCTGACTTGCCAAGCTCTTTTAAGATTAATGTTATTTCACATGCTTTTATCTCACTTCATTAGACCACCAGTTTATTTAACCATCTGGTGTCTGTTTGGAATATGGGTAAATCTGGTTTTCAAACTGTTTTCAAACTGTGTTCCTGCACTGTACTTCTTCAATGTGAGCATCTTTTTATAACATAGTCCTAAGAAAAAATTAAAAAAATGCCACATACAAACTCAAGTGTGTCAATAAATTTAATTGTGCTGGAGTTGCCCATCTGTGGGGTGCAGCTGCAGGAGATGATGGTAATGTGGCCACAAGAGTCTTGGCCACCTCTGGCAGGACTGCCCCCTCAGAACCCAACTGCAGTCAGCACTACGGTCCTGTGAGGAAGCAGGTCGCCCACATGAGGAAATCTGATCCCGCAACTTACATAAGAGCTGTGACACAATATCTGATGGTTTATCAGTGCAGCCTCATTGTTTTTAGTTCCTGTATATCCCTTGACATTCTAATATGGTGATTATTTTAATAAATGGCGATTCACTGTTAAAACCACTTGAAAATATAGATGTGGGATTTTGAGCTCCACTCAAACTACCCATGTCATTGTATTTTTACAGCTACCACTAACAAAATCAGAAGATTAATATATACAAAGGAGATGATCTGCGACATTGCTCTACCTCAAGGAAGTGTTCCATGGACAAAGCATCTGTCTAAGAAGCACAATGATACCAGGAATTATTTCAAATTTTTGCTATTTAAGATCTGAAAGTATGGGGGCGGGGATTTAGCTCAGTAACATAAGCACCTGCCTGACAAGCACGAGGTTGTGAGTTCAATCCCCGGTACCAAAAAAAAAAAAAAACACCTGAAAGTATTTAGAAAGTTAGCTCAATGTTTGCACCTGTCACATGACCAGGGGTGAGGAGGGGTGTCTATTGGTTATAAAGTCTATAAGTAAAAATAAGAAATTTCTTAGGCTTGAATTTTGCCCAACAGAATAGACCAGACCCCTTGTACTAGCAGACAGGTGGCAAAGCTGTTCCCTGCTGCATACTGGAGCCTAGGCCACAACCATGTGTAGGTCACTTAGGCAGCTGGGGACCATGCAGCTTCCCACCTTGGGTGAGGAGTCTCTGGTCTTCAGCAGAATCTGGTAGTTTAGTGGCTTCCACATAGAGTCGTCTGCTACGGCCACTGAGAACTGTGCAATGCAGGGTATCAGGTGCTGCGTCACCCGCTGCTGGAATGCCTCTTCTCCTCCAACCCTGTTTTCCAGCTGGGAGAAGGGAGACAAGAACTGTGAGCAACAGCTTTCATTTCATCTGTCTGAACGCATCCCCAGTTGTCTGTTGTGTTACCGTCCTTCACAGTATGAGCATGCTCAAACCCTAGGTCCTACTCTAATGTAATACTGACTGCAGAGCAAATTTCTTCCCGCAACTCAGTCTCACTACTCTTAGTACCAGCCCTTTCCCTTCAGAACCACGGACAAGTTCTTTCCTCCAGGGGCAGCCATGCCTTGAGACAGGCCTGATGGGGCCTGGTTAAAATACAGCTAATATTTAATTTCAAAATCAATGACTCAACCATGATACTTTATATTGAGAAGTTCAAAAGAAAAATTCCATAAGTCAGAGCCACAAAAAATCAATTTTAAAGTAAAAATGTCATATAAAAGGACATCATACACCAAAAAAGAAACAAGACCCCAGAAGAACAAAAACACCATTTAAAAAAAGGCTCACAGCTATCCTTCAACAAAAACAAAACCTGCTTTGGCTGAGGGTCAGAGGAGACAGCCCCACCAGTTACCTGATCCACCAGAGGCATCATGAGGGCTTCTGCTCGCTCTTTACTCAGAAAGTGCTGGGTATCAAAGAGGAAAATCTTATACAAACAGTTCAAAATAAACTGTAACAGCAAGCAGCATTTCTCAGGGTCCTGTTCAGAGTCAAAAAACGCTTCATCTGTATAGGTGGGAGAAGAGTTAAAATTTTTTTCAGAATTTAATCTCCAATGTTTAAATCTGAATCACTGTTAAAATAGCTACAATCAGAAGTATGTTTCAGACATGACTTTGATTTTTTAAAATTAACAACAAAACCAAAAAAACCAAAGACATGATCTAGGAATCATAATTAGGATGAAAGCTGAACCCAAGCATAATGGATGGCATCCCAGAAAAGTGATTTCTTTTTCTGAAGTTGTCAAGATCTAATGCTTGGTCTGGCAAGTTAAACCTTCAAATGTCTATTAGGTCACTTGTCAGCATTAGAGAGTAGACAATCTTAATTATTGTTATTTTCAGTGCTAGGATTGAACCTAGGGCCTCAGGCATGCTAAGAAAGTGCTTCTACCATTGAACTACACCTCTAGATCCAATTTTAGTGTTTTAAAGAGTCATTTACCAGTAACTAATACTACCTGCTTACTTTATTCTTTTTCCTAGCCATTTGATTAATAATATTTTCCCATTATGCTAAAACAAATACTTGAATAACAACACGAAAGCAAAAATTTACTCCCCACTCAAGAACCTTTAACATTTTGTCTAGACCCCAAGGTGCACCTTGCACTAACTGTGCCCCATGTAAGGCATACAGCACAGCAAGGGAGCTACTAACCTGTTTTGGAGATGTTCACCTGGTTCAAGGTGTCAGCAAAAGGCTTTACCAAGTGGCCGGCAAAAAGAGTAAACAGCCCCTTCAGTTTCTCTGCAACACGGTCTGCCAGGTTGTAGAATGTCAACAGCCTATCCTTTGGTGCACCTTCTGTTTTGGCCCAATCAAATAGCTGAAACCATAACAGAACATGAGTGTCTTCCACTCACCCTGTCACATCTGATCACACAGGATGCAGAGGAAGAAGCCTTACCTTGAAGAATAGTGGTCTGAATGTGACCTCGGACAGTTTCACAACCATAGCCACTAGACAGTCAATGATACAACTTTCTGTCTTCCCAATTTCCTCTAGTTCATCCTACAAATGGGAGAACTGATTTAGTAGCCAGAGTAATAACTAAATCATTTAGCAAATACAACTATTGCACAACTAGATTTTTCTCTGGTTCTTAGCTAAATGGACAACAAAACCTAGGACTTGGGGGTGAAGCCTGGCTTACCTCTGAGTGCTGTGCCCGGAAGTCCAGGGCCTCGAGGAAAAGGGTGGTCAGCTGAGACTGATGGGAGGTGAGCTCCTCCTTCTTCATCACCCCAATGTGCTCTTGCAAGATGCTCATGAATGGGCTCATGTGATTCTACCAGGAATATAGCATTGGGATGTGCCATTTTTATTATTCCTAGAGTTCAACAACATCCTTTCACAGGAATTAAACCAGCACATGCTTCTCCCACAAGCCTCTCCCTTCTCCAAAGTTCAGTATCGAATGATCTTACCTTCCAGTTCCTCTTGATCTGCTTGTAAGTCTTGCCAATGGCTGGCAACAGGACTCGGGGGGAGAGCTTGGTGGCCAGTGTCTTTTTAAGTGATATGAGACGGATGTCAGCCTGTGAGGCAGAGCCCATTTCACAGGTGATTTTCTCCAAATGAATCACCTAGAGGAATACAAAAAACATGACTGATCTCTGGATATGTGTTGACAAGTACACACAGAAAGGCTCAGGGATGACACTGAATTAATTCAAACCCTGAGTTGGGGAACGCTGAGCACATTCAGCTCTACAAAGAATGCCTCATATGGCCAGCCCTTAGTTTCTGTGGGCAAGATGGGGCAGCCAGGGATGGAGGGAAACAGTGGCCATGGAAGCACATGGAGCGCCCTAACTGACAATTTCCTTAAGAGGATGGGAATCTAGGGACAAGAGCCAGGATCTTCCTTGCCAAAAAAACTGAGAAAGCTCCTTACAGCCAATTTACCTCTTTTAAAAGCTGAAGCTTTGGGCCTCAACATAATAGGCACATACTCTACCACTGAGCTACAGGCCTAGCCCCAGAAGGCTGCTTTTCAGCTCTGGTGGAAGACTGCAAGTTGGTACAATCATATGCATCACAGAAGTGAAGTTCCTAACTTCAAAAATGGCAAATGATCCATACGACAGAATAATAAAGAAGGGTGGGCTCAACACTTATGAGTGCTTTCAATCAGAGATACTATCTGCTCCCTGTGTGTGGACAGAGAGCCACTGACCTGCATTTTAGGAATTGTGCTATGTAAACTGCCTTCAGAATACGAAACCTTCCACATCAGAAACAAGCAGGAGTGATAACAGGTAGCTCTTCTTGCCCAGCCCCAAAGATCTTGCAGAGGAAAATAAAAAGCAGTAAAATACATCCTGCACAAAGAGAACAGCCCACTGAAAAGTGATCCCCAGGTCAGTTTCAGGATGAAGCAGAAGGAACAATGGAGGAGAAAGAGGTACACATCTGGTAATAACAAGCACATCTTTTCAGAAATCTGCTTAACTGATACAATGATTAAAATAAGTAGCCCTTCACTTTTCCTTGCCACCCTGTGTAGTACAAAGGGTCACCCCAGCTTACCTGTAACAGAATACCTTCCAGGTAAGGGCTGATAAAATGTGGGAGGGTCTCGACAACCTTGTGTAGGGCAGCCAGGGCACTGAGCAGAGAGACCTCACTGTGGACCAGCTCACTAGTGCTTTTCACGGCTGTCAGCAAGGATGGCATAAGGCTGGTAAAAAAGAGCAAGCGCTTTAGAATAATCCAAACAGAAACTGAGATGGGATCAGGGGACAATATGGATAAATCCAAACCAGTCATACCTGTTAAGTCACCATACACCCAGTGCAACCCATTTTATGTATATAGCTGAGAGCAAGATTTCTGGCAGAACCAACAGTGACAACACACCAGGAACTGTTATAAATACTGGTGTCTGAATTACTGGACATGAGCCAAGTCTTGATGGACTGTGACAAAGCTTGGCCAGCCCTGTCCTGCAGAAATCCCAGGGGGTGGCAGGCACCATCTCTGGTTTATAGATAGGAGACCTCTGAAAGGTTACATAATTGGTCATAGGTGTATAGCTAGTTCCAGCCAGAGCCAAAGACGGAGTTAGGTGTGAGGACTTCCCCAGGTGGCAACATAAGGCTGCTCCGGCCTTGCCTTTCCTTATGGAGCTGTGGCACTGTTTTCTGACGACAGGTAGTCAAAGGGAAGACAAGTGGGGGACATGCAACTATGCAAAGCAGTGCCTCTGAAGGTGCACAGCAAAGCTGTGTTTACCAGTTTGAAGAGAAGAGTAATTCTTTTAACAAATCTAGTTTTAGGTAATTTCCATTCGGTGGTCCAAAAAGTCATTAAGACATGATTTTCTGATCTACTTGAGAAGTTGAAGCTTTCTGCTTCACGTCTCCAGCAGCATACCTGGGAAGCTGGGGTATGGCCAGTGCCTCCAGAGTGGAGGTCACCTCTGCTATGCATAGCAGCGCGCTGCCCAGGACATTCTTCTCTTCCTTTCTTTCTGGAGCAATCAGTTGCACTGCAGTGTTCAACACTGGCACAAAAGACTCTGGGTTTTCTGCACCAAAGTTCTTGCACAAAAGCTTTAGGGTATATAAAGCTGTCTGTCTATTTATTGCCTGTTCTTCTTCTGCTTCCTTTTTCTTATGTTGCACCATGGCCAGAAGGACTGGAATCAGTTTCAGGAAACGGTAAACCTGGAGAACAGCCAAAATCCCCAAATAATTAAAACTGCAAACACTGCCAGTCCACTTTCACATCTTCACAGCTTGAGACTATCTAATGCAGACTAAGGGCTTCCAAGCCGCATGATTATAATGAAAAGCAGTTGTTTCTCCATTTTGTTTACTGCTAAGCAAATGCCTATGTTTTCTGACTACCTTCTGATTTATATAAAGCATTTATATGATTTATACGAAGGAAAGCATGATTAAAATTATGCTAATGCTAAAGCAATGTATGGTCAATAACAAGCACAAATCCCATTCTAAAAGCTCTTACAATACACTGAAGTGTCTATTAGAATTCACATCACTTTTAAAACACACATACATAATATTCGGATGATACAACTATCTTAAATGGTACTACTGGAGAATCTGCAGTGAGCTGAATAAGTTCTTAATAAAGCACAGTAAGGACCAAGGTCTCCAACACTCACAGTTTTCCTCTTCCAGGATGTGCTCTGCTGTAGCTTGTTATTCAGAAGATCCAGTGCTTTCCGGCGTACGGATGGTAGGGGATTGGTCACAAGCCCTTTAACCACAGTAATGAATGTTTCTGTGGGCAGCAACGCATTGACCTGTACAGAAGTTTACAGTTAACAGAAAGAGAGAAAAAAGAAAAACTTCAATTAAGTAAGACTTCTATGTATTGCACACCTCTAGGTGCCAGGTATTTTCTGATACAACTCTCTTGTATAATTCTTACAATAACTTTTGAGGTAGTCATTATTTATCACAATTCATTAACTAAAAATAAAACATAAAGCTGATGTGAGAATAAGTAAACTGTTGAAGGCCATACAGCTAGATTTAGCTATATTTGAAATGTGATCCTGATTTCAAAACTAATATACCTAATAGATATTTTAATTTTTTTTTGCATTTGAATGGAGTGGAACTTTGTGTAGTATATAACTGAATACTAAAAACATCAGCTTTAAGCCAGGCATGGTGGTACATGCCTGCAATCCTAAAATTCTTTGAGGTTGAGGTAGGAGAATTATAAATTTGAGTCCAGGTAGACAACTTATCAAGATCATTTCTCAAAACAAAATGCCATCAGATTTATTGAGGCACTTATTTTTACAATATTAAAAATTGTCTTGTATTTTAATACAATAAAATTAACAGTAAACTTTTTTCCAGACAAGTTTATTTCTAGTTGTCAAGAGTTTTTGAGAAAAATCAAAGTTAAGCTTCATTATATTGAATTTATTCTTAATAAAACTTTAAATCAAGTAATTTCTCAATGCTTTAAAAACTAGTGACAAAACAGTAATTAAAGGGAGTAATGAAAACATACCTTATCTAACATGTCATAAGCTTTGCTAAGGAGTGCTCGCCAGAACTTTCCAGTGAGTTTGTCTGCGTTTTTTTCCATCGATTGTGCTACAGTGTTGATGTAACCAAGAATGGATTCTAGCAACCTAAAGCACAAGAGCAAAAAGCAGTCCCAAGCATTTAAAGAACTTGCATCTGTCTCATGCATAATATGAGAAATTCAGTAACTTCACACTAAATTATCTAAAATATTATGTGGAAGGAAAGATTATTACAGAGAAATACCATTAAGAAGTAAACAGAGGCCTCTGGAAGGCCATCCTTCCTCATTCCAACTCTGGAGCCTCTGCCTCCCAAGTGCTGGGATTATAGGGTCTGTGCCACCACACCCAGCTGTATTGTGGTTTTTAAAGACTATCTCTTACTTTTAGGAAAAGTACACTACAGTATCAAAGGAAAGATGCATAATGCATATGATTTAGTTTTGGCTCAGAGACAGAAATGTATGCACAGAGAATGACTAAGTGTCAACTGGTGAACCTGACTATAGTCTTATGACAGTTGTGTTTTCTATTTTAGTCTTTCTGTAAAATTATTCCCCTCCAAAAAACAAACAAACAAACAAACAAAAATAATCATACCTCTGTTCAAGGCCATTCAAAACCTGAGGACCACCACTTTCAACCACCTAAGTTATAAAGAAGGTTCCCATTAGGACAGCATGGACTCTGCTAGTGAAGTCCCTTGAAATAGGTCCAATGAAACTCAGGTTATTCATGTAAACCTCCCAGTTTAACTGCTTTCTAGAGTTAGAATTTCATCAGGTTTAGATCATCCTCACTGAACTACAGTAACTGTACCTCTCTTAGTTTAATTCTATTATATTTGTAGTATCTGTACAACAAAAGTTTAGGAAAATATAGCAAACAAAAGCCACTCATTTGGCTACTTTTTTTTTGTCTTTTTGTCTTTTTGAGACAGGGTCTTGATGCAGTTCAGGCTGGCCTTGAGCTTACTTTGTAGCCCAGGCTGGTCTCGAACTTGCAACGATCCTCCTGCCTCAGCCTCCCAAATGCCAGAATTATAGGCATGAGCCACCATGCCAGCTTGCCTACTTCTTAATTGTATAAAATTCTGACCTTGGCAGCTCCTACAAAATTGGTTGAAATGTTAAACACGGACACAGCTGTAGTCACCAACATACAGCTCCCTGACCTGTAACTGGAGATTAATATTGCTCTATTTCATTCAATTGTACAGTCCTTTGTGGATACAACTTATTTATTCCTGTACCTCCATTGATAGACATTCACTTTATGCCCTTTTGTTTTAAGTAGCTTAGATTTTTTTTCAAATTTTGGAGTATCTGCATATACATAATGAGGTATACTGGGGATGGGATCCAAGTATAAACATGAAATTCACTTAAGTTTTTATACATACCATACACACAGCCTGAAGGTGATTTTCTAAAATATTTTTAATATGGCTGTGTTTTAGCTGTGACTTATCTATCACATGAGGTCAAGTGAGGTATATTTTACTTGTCATGTCTATATCCTAAAATTTAGGGTTTTGGAATATTTGGGCTTTCAGATTAGGGATGTTCAACCTGTACTGTGCTAAAAAATCATTTCTGTGTTTCAACCACTAGGCAAGTTTTTGTAGAGTACATGCCTAAGAGAGGATATTACTAACCTCTCTGACTCCAGGGGACCTTGCCAAGTACTTTCTAAGGTACTGGGCCAACTCACACTATCTGTCATCATGTACCTCATATCCTTGCCACTCCTTGGTATGAACCATTTTGACTATTTCACCAACTCAGTGGGTACCATGGTAGCATCTCATTTAATCTGAGTTTCCTGCTCACTAAGGAGGCTGAATTGTGGTATATATTAATTGGCCCTTTGTGATTCTTCCCTTATTCTTTGTCAGTTGTTTTAACCAAAGCAGATGATTTTTAATTTATACAGACCAATAATCTCTTAGTCTTTGGTTTTTTCACTTTATAGTGGCATTTTGTTGAACCAAAATTTTCAAGAAAAATTCTTTATTCTCTGGTCACATTATTGTTCTCTTTGATTCTCTTCTAAAAGTTCTAAGTGTTGTTTTTTACCTAAAATTGTGGTATGAGAACAATTTTTCTTCCTCCTACAAATAGAAAACAAATTGTGCCAGGGCTAGTACTGTAATACCTTGGTTCACAAATGCTTCTGTTTGAACAATTTGGTTTGCAAACAGAAGTGTTGGGCAAAATTTTGCTTCTGTTTGAAAACTGCATTGGGTGACAAACATGATTATGGCCATCTTCCCCAGAACTGGAACAAATTAAGTTTGTGAACTGAGTACCACTGTACTTAGACCAGCTTTTAACACCACCTGTCACCTTTTCTACCCACAACTAAGTGTTCCTAAGCTTGCTGTTTTGTCATACTGATCTGTCTGATTACTCTTGTTCCACCACTATCCTTGGTCCTATGCATGTTGTGACCACCTTGTCAAGGTCATTTAAAATAATATAATTGAGAAAGTTCATTGAATTTCTATATTAATCTGAAAAGAACTGGAATCTTGAGAATCTTCTTGTATGTTCTTTCTAGTCCTTGAAGTTTTCTTTAATATACTGTAAATTCCTCCACAATTATTACTGCATACATACTGTTAGGCTTACTTTTACAACCTTATAAATTTATGGTTTTTATTGTATGTGAAATATTTTTTATTCCATTTTTTAATAAGACTAGTGAGTTTAGTTGGCTTCCTTAATATAGGCCATTGTTACTAATTATTATCAAGCAAGCTTGTGAGACTAATTATTTGTTCTTAGAGCTGGTTGGTTGTTTTTTCTCCTTCTTGCATCTCTTTTCCTGAGTAGACATGATGACAGAAAACAGATTTGTTTCTGACTTTCACAGGAATACCTTAATGTTTTCTTATGTTATAAACCAGACTTTTTTCAGACTTTTAACAGTTACTCTTATCAAGCCAAAGGAATTCTCATCTATCCTATACTAAGAGAAATTTTTTCTTAAATGAATGAATATTGCCTCTATTGAAAGACTACTATGCGGCGCCCTTTTCTGTCCATGCCGCGTCCTAGTCCATCCACGCCTTGTGACAATCGCTTCTCCAGGAAAAGGACGCCGCATGTGGGAATTGGGCACGGGGATCTTGAAATGTTTTGTACTGATAATTGTAATTTGTGTAGTTCACATGTGCATGTTTTTATGTAATGCTCAATATGAAGTCGAGGGTGGAGACTCCAGGGGGGTTGCTGGAGGCCCTCTAGATAAACCCTTTGTGAAGACTGGTGGTGAAATTTTACCTTCTGTGAGTAGTATGAGAGAGTTTATACAGAGGCTTTAAATGGGAGAGCTCATGGAGGAGGATTTGCGGGGTTCCTGTGAGACAACTGCCCTGAGACACTGGACAGGCAA